>JAOSBP010000009.1:20982863-21000378 GCA_027563825.1 Erythroxylum mucronatum
TATTATTATTATTATTTTAATATGTATATGTATAAACACACACATATATATTGATTATTTTTTTCTTGATATAGTTCTGTCGAAAATAGTCGATCTCCTAGTTACGAATAAAGCTACTTATTACCAGATTTTCTCATATTACACTTATCAGTGCATATTGTTGTTGTTAAGTTTCAATTTCAATTTATTAATGCTAGATTAAATTAAATAAAACTCAAATTTTTTAATGGTTTATAAGTGATACTGAAGTTATCAATTGCTTAGTGTCTATGTTTTAGAAGTTCTGTTTTTTGTTTTTAAAATAATTAGATTAATTTAAAGACATTAATTATATATTTTAAAATTATGTGAAGAAAGAAATTTTATTTCTTAATTCTTCGAGTGTAAGGGTGACCAAATTTTTTTTTTTGGCTTCCCTTAGTTCAACTAATGATTAAAAAATAACTAGTTTCTACTATTTTAATTGTAAAAGCTTAAAATCTTTTAATGTTTTAGTTCGTTCTAAATTTTTTGGCTCGATATATTTTAATAACTTTTATTATTAAGAATTGATCAATTTATTAATTAGCGAATCAATTTTTATAAATTAATAAGTTCTTATCAATTGAAATAAATAAATAAAATTTAATTTATTAATATTTTTAATTAAATTTTAAATTTTTCAATAAATAACAAGAACCTCTTACAATTATATTTTAAATTATTTAATATTTAGCTGATTATTTAACTATTTAATTGTAATTGGACTTTTTAATTTTTTTCTCTTTTAACTTTCTATTTATAAAACATTTTTTTAACCAATATAAACGTGTCGTGGGACCATTGATGGACAGATGGTAATTAGGAATGGTAAGGTTGGCCAATTCGATTCGGTTTACTATTATTAGATTAGTTTTGATATGATCCAATTTAATATTAGGGACTCGGTGTTGACCTCAACACCCGGGAATTAGGAATGGTAAGGTTGGCCAGTTCGATTCGGTTTACTGTTATTAGATTAGTTTTGCTATGATCCAATTTAATATTAGGGTTACACTCGAGAGTATAGTTCGAACGCACTCAACTATTTTACTTTACATTTTTATGTTGAAGTAATTTGTAATTATTAACCTTTAAATATGTAATAAATAAACTAAGAATATACATAATATTGCTGTTAATATTTTATTTCTTTGCATAATTACTGACAATGTTTTAAAAACTAAACCTATTCGATCGATTTATTATTGAATCGGATAACTTTAGGTTTAGTTTTCAATATTTCGATCAGATTTAGTTTAATAATTTTGTTGTTAAAAATCGACCCGTTTATTAATTAATTGACTAGTTTTTATATACTAATCAATTTTTATAAACCAAAAATAATCCGATTAGTTTTTATTTGATAATCTCTTTTTTTAATTACACTTTAAAAAATCCGTAATTGCTATCTTTTAGATGTGCACCGGTAAATCTTCGAATTGACGTAATAGTATGCAAATCACGTTAATCGGATACTTCGCACTAAATAATTCTTGTACGACAGGCTCACTCAAAAAAGCATAAATAAGGGAATTTGAACACAGGACCTTTTTGTCCTCCGCCTCCCCCTCTCCACTCCAACAACTCAACCACCCCTAAGTGTAGTTTTTAAAACATTGCTTATTAATGACATTTAAATCCATAATAGTGCACACTTCAAAAATTTTAGAATCTGCTTTCATTAACAGTTAGGTTTTTATAATTAAAGAATTATAATTTGCAACTATCAAGTTTTAATTTTTTATTTTCTATTACATACAACTAAATAAATTAGGAAATAATTTCAATGTCAATTGTAATTTCCAGAACCTAACAAGACCTTAAAAAATGAGAATTTGAAACTTATTTAGGCCCCAAAAGACATAAAATTGCGAATTTGCCATCCACTTTCCCGCCAATCCCCTTGTATAAATAGCGATTCCCTCTTCATTTCAAACGATGATTCAGATCGTTAGCTTCTCCTCAATTCAAAACTCATTCTCCTCCCAAACAGCTTAGGATTTTGAATCGAAAGCGTATTAGGGTTAGTTTCCTCTGCGTATGAGATCTCACTAGGACCGGCACGCAGAAGATGAAATTTAAGGCAAACAGAGCCTGTGATCTCAATACTATCTCCGTCTTTCCTCCTCAGTCGAGGTTCGTTTTTCATACCAGACGTGATTCTGTTTGTTTTCATGGAAAGTTCAGGAAATCTAAAGAAAAGCGGAGAATCTCATGATTCCCGCTCGATCGCTCGATCCAGCTTGATGGCTGATACCGTCATTTTGTTTTTCTTGTTCTCAACATTCCGTATTCGACATACTGAAACAAATACAGTCGCGCATACATTTATTTTGAATTTTACTCCACATTTTCTCGGAACCAAACAAAGGAAAACTGCTTTCTGATTTCTCATTGAGTCCTGACTAACTGCGGCGATATTCGGCGATATCGATATTTATTACGAACTTGTACTATTACGTACTGATTTTTTTTTTCCGTGGAATGATTTTCAGTTCGTGAGATTTTGATGTTGTGATGTGGTTTCTGTCCTTTTTCTTCATCAACCTCGATAGGTTTCACAATATTTTGAATTGTTATATTAGTCATTTTTACTTTCCTTGTAATCAAACTTGCCTTAGGTCTTTCCATAACACGCTGATAACATGTTTTAAGACGCCTTCTCGTTAATTGGAAAATCTTTTTCTAATTTTTAACTATTTGCACAATTTTTCGGTGATATGAAGGAGATTGAGTGCCACAACAACGGGAACACAAGCATCACAACCTCGTTCGCAGCATTCGCAGCAATCATTTTCACAGGGGATTTCTTCCCAGCATGGCATGTTATCTCAGCTATCCCAGACTTCTCTTGACGAAGGTCTAATAAATGATCAGGTTAGATCTTTCTAGTTACTGTTGGTTTCTAATGTTTATGTGTACTGAGGAGGGAAGAGGAAACTGATTGGAATTTGTAAATGTTCACGAGACTCTTGGAAATCGTGTGCGTTTAAGATCATTGACAGAGTTTAAAAACTGTATCAGGATGAATCTCAGTGAGCATATTGAATTTGATTCAATTAGGTCTTGATGTGTTATGGCGTTAGCGTAGTCCATCTTTATGTGAATTGAATATTGTGTTAAATTCTGTTTTCTTATCCATTGTTTTGTTCAACCATTTTTCCCAGAGATTTGGTTCTCAAGAACGTGAGAACTCTGCGAAGAAGCCATCCTGCTTGCCTCCGCTTATCCACTCACGCGAAGAAAGTCAAATGCCAGTATCAAGATCTTCCACCAATGTTATTGGTAAATGGAATCCTGCTTCGTTTCAAGATTACAAATGTAAGTTCTTATTTTGGGCGTAAATAAGTTAAGTCATATCATACTGAAGGAAATATTAAAGCCTGCACATTGACTTCTTTCTTGTAGAAATTTTTTGATGCAATATTAGCGTTTCTATATGTATATATCTCAACAGGCCAGGTTAGTGAAATACTTGAGCGACGAATCGGAATGATGGAAACCTCATTGAACAAACTTGGAATGATCTTGGATTCCGTTCAGAGTGATGTCATGCAGGGGAACAAAGGAACGAAAGAAGTATCAATGGAGGGTTAGTGACCTAAGTTCTTAGTACATACTGGTCCTCGAAAAATAGAAATGATCATACTATGGCTATTTTTGAAGAAATGAAAGTTTTCCAGAAATCGGATGGTGCTTGGAACATATAATTGATTAAGGCTCTTTCAGATTATATTTCCAGCCCCATCATGATTGTAGAACTTGAGTTATAAATATGGGACTTGGTTGAAATTAAAACAAAATCACCCTTTTTCTTGTGTAATCAGAAGAAGTGCAACATTGTTTTGCTTACTGTTTCTCCTTAATTCAATTTTAGTGGAAGGAATGCGGCAGAAATTGTTCGCCATTGACAGTTCAGTGCAGCAAATGGTAAAAACATTTTATGATGGCTTTATTCTTTGGCTAAATTATATCGGAATATCCTGAATTGCAATTAGAATATTAACTTTTATCTTGTAACGCTAGATACCAGATCTTTATATCTTAATCAGTAACAAAATGTAATCGTATTAACCTACTATTTTAAAAAATTAATTAATTAAAATTTTAACTTAAAATTTTTCAAGTATTAATAATATTCTAATGCACCTTCAGTAAAATTTTGAAAAAATATACCAAATTGTTTCTTTATAATTTTGCAAAATTTAAAACTTTAAAAATCATAAAAATAAAAAATAAATCTAAGTATCTTCAAATATTATAATAGGCTTTAAAAAAATATTTAGAACATGGTGGTGAAATTGATTTGAATATTGTTAAAATTTATTATTAATAATATTGTTTTGGGATATATAAATATATACTTTTTGTAAATTATAATATGTGGAGTTATAAAATAAAAGTTGAGATATTGATAAATTCTTAAAAGACGAAATTATTTCTCTTATTTTACTGAAGATTTGCTTGCTCAGCTGTCAAATAGAAGTGAATTAGAAATTAACATGACTGAAGTATTGTACATCAGAAAAAGGGACAAGAGGAAATGAAGAATAGTCTTGAGGAGAGTTTGAAATTTACATCTGAAAAACTGACCAGAGATCTACACCGTGATAAGCTAGAGCAGATTTCCTTGATGCTTTCTGCGTTACCAGAGCAAATGGAAGCTTGTCATCAAGATTTACAGAAGAAGCTCCAAATGACTTTCAGCAAAGAAATGCAGGTACAGATGATCTTAAGTATTAAACTACTGAAACAAATTATTTTTCTTGTTCTTCCCCTATGATTTGATTCAATCCAATTAAGAAAGTTTTGGCTTATTGTGCTAGTACTGGTGAGCTTGTGAAAATTGTTCTTGATTCTATGATACGTAGGCAATGGCTTGTAATCTGGAGACTACTGCTCAAAAGAGTCCATCCATCATTACGCTATCCCCAAAGGTAATTTACAATTTTAAGGACAAATAGTAGTATCTTTCTCTGGAGTCTGGACATAAGTTACCCGTGATAACATTTAACCCTCCTTGGCACATGGTTTTGCAGGTCGCTGGTTGTCATGCTGTACAGCACATGAAGAAAGAACGCAATAAGAAGTATGTTAAAATTTTCCCTATTCACTCTATTAACCCTTGGTTAGATATCTTACTGCTCATGATTACGGATGGGAAATCGCAAACAGGGGTATTTTACCATTGCAATATACGCTTTAATAATCTTAACTTTAATAATTGATTTTGTAATAGACCTGGAACAAATTTGAACTGTCTTAATATAGCTTGCTTGGTAGATTTTGTTGCTTCTACGGTTAATGTTAATTTTTTAGTTAATTTTATTGGACTTTTTGTGATTTGATTTTTTTGTTTCAATTTTCATATTTTAAAAACTATTACTGAATTAATGTAATTTTCTCTAATTATTATACAACTTCTTTTATTATATTTTATTGTATTAAATATTTTATTATAAATATGATAAAAGAATAATGTTATTAAATGATCTTTTTAAAAGTAAATAATGATTTTCGAAATATGTCCTCCCAATTTTTATATTCAAAATCATTTGCCTTTTGTTTTATACATCATGTTACAAGAGCGTCAATTTTTGTTTGATATTTACTTTTAACTGCGAAGTGGCTTAGTATCTTTTACTTCAGATATAATGGTTTTCTTTTTTCAGAAAATATCGAAAGTATTAAGAGTTAGCTATTTCTCTTGATTTCAGTCTAGCCTACGCCACGCTAATCAATGGGCGAGAAAATTTGATTCCGAAGGTAGAAATGGGAAGTTGGAAATCTGTCAAGCGTAAAGCTGCATCCATCCGAAAGCCATTGGACTCGTATCAAAAGCCCAAAACAGTTCCTTCGGTTAAACAGGTAGTTCTTGCACGTCCTTCTATTCCTGCTTGTCTGTGCGTTGTGTCTTTTCTCTTTGTTGGTCAGCCCTTTGATATTTTTAAGACACGTCAAATTTTCTGTTCTGATTATTTTGTTTCAATAATATATAGATAAAATTTAATAAAATATGATAGGAACAGTTTTAGAGATTTGACCCCTTTTGAAAAGCTATGCTCATTAATTTGACCTTTTTCACAGCTTTTCTAACGCCCTGATTGAGACATCAGATTATGCAGGAAAGCGAATTTAAAGTCACCGTTGAATCAGATGAGGATATAGATGAAGGTTTTTCCTTTCTGATTGATGACAAGGAAACAGGTAGTCATGAAATACTTTCTGGACTTGTCAGACATCCAAACCAGTGCGTGCCATTATCTCGTTTACTAACATTGAGCAAGAATGCGTGACTCTTTGGGTTTAGGCATGGACAACTATATGACTGAAGAAGCAAAGGAAGAGACACAGCGAATATTGAGAAAAGCAAGGAGGAGAAAGAGAAAAATCTTTGATCCTATAATAATTAATTGAAGGCATGCTTTTGCGTCCTTATTTGCTTCATCTTGAGAGTTTTATGGTCTAGGATATTCCATAGTATTGAAATTTTCTAAATACTATAAGACCCAAGTTCGAGTCTTTAAAAATGGGGATCAAATTAGATAGGTTTGAATATCTAAACTTGAATTTTATTAATTTCAACTCAAGTTAAGTCTGAATTCACGTCCCGTCAAACGTGAACACCCAGTCTTGTGAAAAAAAGCAGCAGATGAGAACTTTGCGAGCACATTTTGGCATCTATCTGCGTTGTTCTTCTATTCTCATGCATTGAGATGATTTTGTAAGTCAATGGTGCTCGCACTAAATGTCATATTAATTTGTGTACTTTTGTTTCTTTTGCAGATGGATCCGATCCGAGAGATACGCAGCTTCAGGAAGTCTTTGAGGAAAAGCCCTAAAACAATGACCCAACATAAAATTCCTTAACTAGTCATGCCCTGTCAGTTATCCCAATTCTCAAGCCCACGAACTTAAGCTTGTTAAGTCTGCGAAGTGCAAGGACTCTGTCCTCTTTCCCCACTTTTTCATCACGTTTTAGAACTCATAGCATCTGTCCACCATGGCTGCTGCTTCATTTCTAGGAATGACACTTGGTAACATGCTGATTACTATTCATTTTTAGTGAATGGAGATAATCCAACTTCAATCATGAGTTCCTTACTTTTGATTATGAAGTGGCATGTATATTCCAATTAGGAAACAGAAATTCACTTTTGGCTTAGAAAGACACAACAGATAGCGCAGACAGAGACCTTCAACTTTTTATATTATGCTATTGCTTTATATTATGCCTCCAAATCTTTTATGGCCTTGAATCAGGAGCGTGTAATCTGTTAGTGGAGCAAATAGGTGCAAAGGCTTTGACAGCATTTTCCTTGGTTCTGTTCTGGATCACCTTGAAATGAAGACAACAGCCAACAGGTGCTGCCAAACTCCAACTTAATGTGTACTTTTCTTGTGTAAATCATCATTATCATCTAAAACTAGAGCAAAGAAAATAATTGAAGGTGATTTTGGGCCCTCCACGCACTAGCTTGCTGATACGGCAATTATTTGATGCGCCTTTCCCGTTGTAAAGGGAACATCAACGAGAAGTCTTTATACAAGATGAGGTACGTACCCTTAAAGATAAGTTAATCAACCTGCTTTACGATTCTTAGTCTCTAAATGAGTAAGACGAGAATAGAGATCAAGAAATGTCCTTTCTTTATCTTATTATTTGACGATTTCTGTCACTCATTTTTCAATGATAATGATATCACAAGAAAGCATCTTTTAAAGCACCATGCTAGCCGTTGGTCTTGCATGTTTCTTCGTTTCTTTTAAGGACAAAGCATGCCTTTCAAGATACCCTCTCTTTTGCCACACCCCCACGGCGCACCCCTCTCCTGAATGCGGTTAAAATGGTGAATATTACTTTTCATGAGAGCTTTCAACAAGATTACTTTACTTTTTTTATCTCAGAGATTGTTAAAATGGTGAATATTACTTTTCCTAAGAGGTTTCAATCTAAGAGGTCATAAGTTGAGAAGGACCTTAGTTTACGTCAAAATTTGAAGAGGATGATTGGTCATGATTTATAAGTGAAGAATTTTAAGGACGTTGGAGAAAAAATTAAATCAAATTTAAGTAAATTTTTATATAATTAAAAATATTATATTTTAATCTAAGAGTTTTATTTTTATAAAATTTTCGATGTAAGAAAATAATAAGTTATTTTATTTATATTAGATTAATTTTCTTCTCAACCCATAACTAATGCAAAGGAATTTGATAAGTAAGGTTATTCACATTGGAGTAATTTCTTATTAACAACTAATAAGAAGCCATTTAATTAGTGAATCTATTTAAATTTTAACTTATAAGTAATACAAGTCGTTTGATTTATTTTACGAATCATCATTCATCATACTTAAATTTAGTACAACCAGCGCAAAATTACTTGATAAGTAAATTAAATCTCATCATGTTGCAAATTTATTTGAATTATTTTATTAATCTTCATTTATTAAACTTGGACATATGAATTACGTTCATTTTACTTTTTCGTTCTAATTTTATACTAATAAAGAGTTCTTGTATAGTTTATATAAAAATTGGAATAAGTTTAAAATTTTTATATACAGTTAAAACTATCATATCTTAATAAGATAATATGTAATAAATTATATTTTTATATATAACTCACTTTTTATATATTTCACTTATGAATTTTCAATTGTAATCCGACTGATATTAGAGACAAAATAATAAAGTTTTTCCTTCTTAAAGAGCTAAGAACGCCCATGTCTTGTTTGGACGTTTTGGAAGCTTCGGTTAAAATTTGATTCGTTTTGAAACCAAGAGTGAATCATATTGAGCAGATTTGCATATAATCCAGTTCTATCTGCTTATTCCCAATTATACCTTAACGACGTTAATTGATGTATGACTCTTCGGCCAGATATGTGATCATTTATCTTCATATTGAAGAAAGTTTCTCGTCACAATCTTTTATTGCTTCTCTGGGTGTACCTAACTCATAAGTTTTCATTTCTTTATTTGGGGTTGAAATGTATAGGATTCCCTTTCGGGACACTGAGCATCCCAAAGAGCAGCGCATCGGATGCTGGAACAGATTGGTTGAACTTTGAAGAGTTAGAAGAGCCGAAATTCCAATATTTTGGAGAAAATCAGCCCACCTAACTCGCTAAGGTCAGATAAGTTGCACCGATAAGGCTCTATACAGTATATTTGATAAAAACTCGCTAGCTTTAGTGCGTCATTAGCTTAAAAAGCAAATAATCACAAGAAGCTTCTTAGGGGTGGACAAATTGTTAGTCCATTGCGGAAAGGAGACGGGTCTAGGATAGAAATTAATTTGAGCTTATCACGTAATTTTGATCGTTGAATTTATCAAAATAATTTAGTTAAAATATGTTATTTATATGTTATTTTTACATATATAATAATTTATTTAAGATCTACTTTTTAAATATTTTTAACTTTAAAATTTAACAATTTATTTATTTATTTATTTTTCTAATTCCATAACATACAAAAACGATAAAAACTAAATTTTGTTTATATGTTCTTCCTAGTTTGGTCCACCATCAATTAAATTGATGAAACGAATTATGATTTAATGATTTAATTTATCTTAAATTTTATAATCACTTTAAATTTTTTTAAAAATATTCTTAAATTTAACAATTATTTAATGTATATACTTTAAATTTTAAATATCTTAAAATAAATACATTTTAAATTGAATTTTTAGATAATTTAAAATATATTAATTTATAAATAAATTTTTACTGAGACAATGTTATTTTATTAAAATAAATAATTTAATAAGAGATGAAAATAAAATTAATTTGTATTAAATTTAACTATTATCAATAATAAAAATATAACCATTCACGTTAACAAATAAATAGATTTTCGTTTTTGTTTAATTAAAATGGAAACTAAAAATAAAAAACTATAACATAAAAACACAAATAAAACTAAAAGGAACCTCTTAATACACATTTAAAATAAAACAATTAAAAAATAAAATATATAGTCTTATAGGTACTACCCACCTTTTGGATGAGCATCTCATATCTGCCTTAAACAAAAATATTAGCAAATCACTTGTTTATTCATTAAACTACCACGAGCGGTAGCACTCCTAACAAATTGGTTCACCTGCATTACATCATTTGTTGAGACCTTGCATTAGAACCAAAGCCTAGGGACCATGCATTAACATATAGATGCTGCACCAGTCGTTTTGCTTTTGTACTGTAATGACCTAACCCGAAAATTTAATCCCAACAAACTTAGTTATTAAAATTATATCGAATCTAGCTGAAGACAAATAGTAGTGGTTAGAGTAGACTGCAATTAACGTACGTGATTACATGGTGAAGTTTGGCATCCAATCAAACCTATAAACAGCCACGTGTTAACTTATATCTCTTGCCAATCTAATAAATTAGTATTTATAGTTGAGTTAGTTGGTAATGTTTAAAGTCAATGATTCGGTTTGTTTAGCTTAAAGAGAAAACTTAATAATTAGCCCCATTTATTACATGCATTCTAATATATGCATACTTAAAAAGCTGCTTTAAAAGTCTCACAAGCCAATTATTTAGAACTATCTTTTCAAATTAAGTAGGAATTATAAATTAATAATATTTAATCTTTTTTATAGATTTTCAATTTAGTGTTATACATTTTGAAAATTTCAATTTAATAACTAATCTTTTAAAATTTATATAAATTAAGTCAAAATGTTTTTTTGGGGGCTAAAGTGACATATTCACCAACTTCTACCAAGATATCTGTTTATTAGTCATATCAATAAAAAAATATGTTTAACTTGATTTGTATTTATCTTGAAAAGTTAGTAACTAAATTAAAAAAATGTACACAAATGTTAAAAAAACTCAAAAGGTTAAACATTTTTTATATTTTAATTAAATCATTCACTCCTTAGAGTTAAATAATTTTTATATTGAATTTTTGTTTTCCTTTTTATTATATTTGTCATTAAATTTGAATATCTCTAAGATTTAAATGTGCGTGGATTTGATAAAATTCCTAATTATACTTTATATAAGTAAAAGGAAATTTTTATTAAGTAAATAAACAATAAGACATTCATTATGTTCCTTTTTAAATTAAATCAATTGGAGTAGTTATAAATATTACTTTACAGGAATTAAAATAATTCATATTTTAGAGTTAGACAATCTATATATTGAATTTTCCCCTTTTTATTATATTTTTCATAAAATATTTTACATACCTCTAAGATTTAAATGCGTGTTTGATAAAATCCTTAACTACAGTCCAGTTTATGTAAATAAAAAATATTAAGTAAATGAATAATAACACAGTCATTGTCTTTATTTTTAATAAAATCAATTAGAGTGTTTATAAATATTATTTTACAATAATTCTGATATAATCTACATATTGAAATTTTGTTTTCCATTTTATTATATTTTTCCATAAATTTTTTTACATATCTCTAAACTTTAAATGCCTGTAGACTCTTAAGTACAATTGGGTTTTTGTAAATAAAGAAAAATTATATTGAGTGAATAGTAATATTCGTTATCTTTTTTATAAAATCGATTAGAGTGTTTATAGATATTATTTTACAGGAATTAAAATCATTCGTATTTTATAAATAGATATTATATATATATTGAAATTTTTGTTTTCTATTTTTGTTATATTTTTGTCATAAAATATTTTACATGTTTTAAAGATTTAAATATGTGTGGAGTTTGATAAAATCTCTAATTACACTTTACTTTACATATGTAACATAATTTTTTTAAGTGAATGAATAATAATACAGTCATTATCTTTCTATTTTTCTAAAATCAATTAGATTGCTTATAAATATTATTTTATAGGAATTAAAAAAGAGTTTATTTCGCGGGTATTTTACAAATAATATCCAAAGAATTAACGGAAAGGCCTCGCATGTCTATATATATATATATATATATTAAAAATGAAGCTCAATCATGGAGTCCTTTTAATAATACCAACGTATGTCTTCGAGGTGAAGCTCAAGCAAGCCATAGGCTGCTTAAAATCATGTTGCATGCAAAAGGAAGATAGCCACAATTCAACTAACCTTTCTCTGTCAGTCTACTTCTGCTATGGGTCTGCAATTTTTGTTCAACTGTAGGTTCACATCAATAGAACTAATGGAGTGAGCCACACGTTAAGTTAAGTCTTATTTTCCACTAACCAACCTAGGTTTGTCTCACCTTGTATCAGTTTAACGCGATGATGCTGCACAACCGGACCATAAATTTGGTGTCGGATAAGATTTTGATGCTAGTGGTCCCCCTTTAGGAACTTAATGAACCCTTTTATCACTTCAAGACAAATTAAGCAATATTGATATTATTTTAAGAAAAAATTTTAAAATAATATTATCAACGGATAGGGTTAAATTGTTTGGTCAAATTTTAAATTTTAAATTTCAATTTGAATATATTTGTATTTTGATTAATTAAATATTTACTAATTAAATCATACGAGAGTGAGCTCAAATTATTATTTTTAACATGTAGAAAAAATGAACTTATTGTAAATTTCTATGATTAGTAAATTTCTATGATTAAAAAAATAAACCGATTCGAGTGGTTCAAACCTTAAAAATTTTAACATAGCTAATTTTTTGATTCAGTTTTTAACTTTTTTGTTCGATTTATTTTAATAACTTTTATTGTTAAAAATTTATCAATTTTTTATAAAATAAATAAATAAATAAATTTTTATTTAACAGTATTTTTAATTAAATTTTAAATTAAGAACATTCGCATTTAATCTTATTTTAAATTCTACAATTTTATTCAATCATTAGTTGATATAATACCGATTAACCCTTTAAAGTTTAGACCTCTTATCTCATCGGTTTAACTTTTACTCTAATTTTTAAAACATAATTCAATTCTATATCTTGGCTGATGCAATAGTTGGTAAAATATAAGCTAAAGTTAAAAATGTAGATAGAAAAGTCATTCCTTGGCTGATTTAAATTATTTAACTAAAGAATTGGAACTTTTTAAGTGAAATTTAAACATTTTATTTTAGAAAATAAAAAAGTTACATCATTTTAAGTATAAATTTATTAGTAAAATCTTTTCCTATTTTTGAATTTTGAAAGATAATTTTTTATGCAAGAGTTCTAAAAAGATTGAAGATTTTATGAGGATTTTAAAATAGAAAATGACATAAGTTTGACTATAAATTTATTAGTATAAAACCTTTGCTCTTATTTTTAAATTTTCAAAACAAGAATTTTACACGAGAATACGCAATTTTGAAAGAGGAGTTGAATAAGTTTAGTTTTTTTTAAATTTGTTGATTTACAAATTATTTCTTAATTAAATCAAAGAATTAGCTCATACTATGTTTATACTAAATAGTCATATGTATGATTACGAGCGAAGTTTTTATTGTTTTGTAAATTCTTGTTAATTTGGACTAAACCAAACTCAATTTACATATATACAGTATCTCTTGTTTTTTTTTTTACGAAAATATCAATTAACAAGAATCCTAAAATATTATTTGAAAATAACTTCTCATATCTTATGCCTTAACGAAATTTCGTGATACTCAAAAGGTAGAATCATCAACCCAGGTGCCAGTACACCCCGCCGGACAAGGGTAAATCTTAGTTTAATTTCACTAAACACTTTAGAAAAGTAGCCCAATATCTTTTTTTTAGTTTTTCACAAGGTGTCTTAAGCGAGTCTCAATTATAGGAAGACATCTTTAAATTAGTCACACCCAAATTAATTCTCGCTTGAGCCGAGTAGGTCCCTTGCGAGAGGCGAAGCTCTAGCTCCAAGTTTTAAACGGCTGCATACATAAGGAGGGTTCGAATCTACGACCTTACTTTAGCCAAGAGAGCTCCAACACCAACTCACCTGCACCTTAGGGTTACCTATATTGAATGAAACTCTTACACACTCACTGTTGGGACTCAAATCTGAGGCTCTTAAAACTCAACAACTTTCGTGATGACCAGATGAGCTACCCGTAAATATCTTTTTGATGTGTTGTTGTTGTCATAAGGTACCCTTTAAGATACAGCTATTTGTTGGCATCGACACGGTAACAAGGGTAGATTGGTAAAAAGGAAGAAAAAGTGGGGTCCAAAGATTTAATATGTGTGGGGGCTCAATTGGACTTCAATGAGGCCCACCTGTTCCTCACATGGTAGTATCTTCCTACGTGTCCCTTCGTCCACAGTACTTGTCGTTTCATATCATGGAATTTAAATTTTTAAAAAACTTTTTTAGTGATTAAAAGATCAGATCCGATTAAAAAACCTTAAATTAGTAAAATTTTTAATCCAATTTATTTTAATAATTCTTATTACTAAAAACTAATTTATTTATTTACCATTAGACCAATTTTTGCAAATTAATTAATTTTTATAAAATAAATAAATACATATTATTATTTTTTATAGTTAAATTTTATTTTTAACAATTAAGACATTTTTAAAATATATTTTAAATAATTTAATTTTATTCAATCTTTAATTGATTTATAATACTTTAACACTAACTAAAATTTTAAACTTTAATTTTTCAATTTTATTGGTTTAATTATCCATTCGATCTTTAAAATATTATTTTTTAATAAATCAGCATCCCTTAACCTTATTAAGTAATTAATTAGATGGATATGAGGAAGGTGGTAAGTGCAAAAACTAATAAATAATTGTAGATTTATTATAGGCAATTGAATAAATGTTAAAAGTTTTAAATTTAATTTTAAAATAGTATTATTTCAACATTTGTTTAGCATTCAAAAGATTTAAATTCGAGCAAAAGTCATAATTACAAAGGCGCTTTTAAGTCAAAACAAGTTATAATAATTTCAGTCTAACCTCATTTCCCTCCATTTCTTCCTCTCCCTATTTTTCATTTTAAAACTTCTCTAGTTCCATTCCATGCATGTGGACAAGTATCATTATCTTAAAGGTTAGAAGTTTGAAATTACTTTCTATTCAAAGGTCAAGTCATACTCATCATGCTTTAGATATAATAATAGAATCTCTACACAAAGAATCCATAAAACACAAACTAATCTCTTTGTTTGCTTTCGTATGATATTTTTCTATCATGTTATAATCGTGCTCTTTGTCATCTTTTTATGAGCATATCTTTTCTAATTTTGTTTGTATCCCTTCTTATAAGATTTAAAAACATTTTAAAAATTGAATCAAAAATTAAATTAATAAGTTAAAAAATTTAAAATTTAAAAATTTAATTAATATTAGACTGTCTTCAAATTGATGTAAAGATTGAATAAAATTGAAGAATTTCAAATAGAATTAAAATAATAGCTTTCTTTGTGTATCTCATAAGTTGAAATTTAATTGAAGAAAAAAGTTGTTAAATAAATATGAACTAATTTAATCTGTTTTATAAAAATGTATTAGTATATAAAAATTAGTCGATTAATTAAGAAACTGATTTATTTTTAATAATAGGAAATTATTAAGATGAACTGAACTGAAACATTAGTTGGTTTAAGTTTTTATGATTCAATTATAATTTAAAAATTATATCAACAAAAATAAAAATATACTTAATTTTCTAAAAATAAAATTATAGATTATTCTATATGTCATATATATTTTTAATTATCGGGTTTAAGATTTTTGTGATTAAATTAGTATTTTTAAAATTTTAAAAATTATGTTAACAAAAATGATAATATACATAATTTTTTAAATATCAATTTTATATTCGTATATATGTCATATATATTATTAATTATTTATTTAATATAATTCTTTATTTAATATTTGGGGAATTTATCTGAATCATAAAACTTTTAACAAAAAAAATTTGATTATTTTATTCAACACGCGTATACGTCTGACGTACGCTTCCTTGTCTCTCTCTCACTCTTTTGAAGGTGATAAAAAGTGTTCAGAACCACTTTTCTGTGTTTTGATCTGTTATGAAGTGGGCTGAGAGAGAAAGACCTGAAAAGGGTTTTGTTTCTAGAGCGAGAGAGAGATAGAGAGTGGGTTAGGTTAGGCATAGGAGTGGTTTGATTGACGATGGTTGAACGTGGAATGGCAGAAAGCGAAATGGAGGCGAACGGGGGCAGAGCTTTCCTTGAACATAAAGCTCTCTTTTTCAACTCGTGGATGGACCCATCAATGCAAATCCCAAAACCCAACTATCACGTATGGTTCTTCTCCTTTATCTGATACCATTGTCTATCTGCCAACAAAATCGTTGTAAAGCTTCCAACTTTCACCTCAACACTCGTCATTCTTTCTCTTCCTCCATTTTTTCTGGGTATTTTATACCTGCCCCTTATCAGAAAACAAGTGATCCTTTAAAAGGAAAAATTGGGTCGGCGCCTGATAGATTGGCATTTTGATGCTTTCTTCTGACTCTCCATTTCTTTCTTTCTTTCTTGGTTGTCAAAAGATGTCCACTAACAGAAAAGTCCTGTTTTTCGCCCTCCATGCTTAGAATTTAGAAAGAGAAAATTTCAGCCCTTTTTTTTTTTTATCTGCACGCAAAGTTTGTGTCAGAAAGGTCTTTCTTTTTTTGTGAATTTGAATCTACTGGGTCCTCTGACTCCTCTCTCCCTATCTATCTTCCTGGTGGCAGGCTTGGCATTTCCCTAGAAATCTGCTGGTCTTTTTGGATGCTGTGCTTTCGATATTTGGAGAAAAATATTGATTTTGGGTGAAGTTTTTACTCGTGTGTCTGAATCAAGTTTCTAACTTCGTGCTTCAACGAACTTTGTGTCAGATATTGATATAGAACTTCCCATTAACGGTGTGAAGAGGGGAATTTTCCTTCTGGATTAAATAATTACGTACTTTTGGTTCATTTGTTCGGATATCAGTTTTTGTTTTATGCTGAATTCCTACCAAGTTTCTGATATACGCCTTCTATGAAGTTTATTGTTTTGAGGATTGAAAGTTGAAAGCGAAGTCTTTCAGTTGTGAGACATATATGTCATCGTTCTTGTCGTTTAAGGGTTTCTGGTGAGGAATTTCTGCCGTTAACCAAGGCTTCCGGAGGGAAAAAGGACAGTTTGATGGCTTGCCCACTAAAAGAAGCTTAATTTAGGCACCCACGAAGGTGACAGCTTGAGTTGTTTCGAACAGAATATTTTGTCTTTTTTCAACAGTTTGTGCACTGCCGTTTCTTGGGATCCTAGACTTTGTCTAATACGAGGTATTTAAACTATGCGTGGCACTTATTTTATCCTTACAGTTCATATACACGTATGCCTTGTTGATCCATAAGTTCTGGAGGCACATTATAGTACCTCATTAAACTGATCTTCCATTTGGATGATATTTTTTGGTTATGCATGAGTTGGTAAAGAATTCTCATCTTGTGAAATCGTTCTTGGACCGGGGGTGTTCTGGATTCGGGATAATCGGGGACTTAAAATCTGGGTTTTGATCAGGATCAGATGATCTTGTCTCAGTGCTTCTGTGCATTCGTAGGATTTCAGAAATTGTTCATTTTGAGTGGTGATTCCGTACCTC
>JAOSBP010000009.1:21002272-21021642 GCA_027563825.1 Erythroxylum mucronatum
AAAACCTTAACACAGTCAAAGGACTTTCAGTTTAAAATGGCAAAAAAGTCCCACAAGCCAACTGTCCGCTATGGAAGAGACCAGTCAAGCTGTATGTGGGGATTCATTAACATGTTTGACTTCCGCCATAATCGATCAACCCAAAAGCTCCTCACAGATAAGAGGCCTGGACACAGACATGCTGTTGGTAAGAACTTAGAAAACCTTTGAAGAAAAAGATTATTCCATTGATATAAGAATCTATTTGGCAAGGAACACAGTTTCTTTGCTAATGTAGAAACTGAATCAACTCAATTTGTTAATTGCAATTGAGAAGTATTTGATGAAGTCTGGACTCTTTTAAATCGACTAAGGAATGGTTTTGTTACATGCAGAGAACTCAATCTGTTTGTACCTTTTCACACAATATTCTTTTCTTGAGAAACTTTTTAATACAATATTGTCCAATTGTAAAATTTGTGTTTTGGTGGCTCTAAGTTCACAAAGTTTGAGAAGCTTAACATCTTTGGTGATCATCTTTTTTATTGCAGGTGTTGAAAGTTGTAACAATACAAATGATACGATGACCGATCCGAAGACAAGTTGTCCTGGAACCCCTGTAAGTGCTGTCAACTTATACCTTCAAAACTTCATTGCTGTAGGTTGTCTGTAATAAAATTTCTAAGGAGGAAGGAGCTTAATTAATTGCGTCATCCTAGTTTTTTTCTTGGGGAATGGACTAGAGTTGGGCGGTTGAACTATTTGTGTGTTAATATTTATTGATGAATCAATATATCAGGATGTTGAAGAGATGATAACAGCAGCAGCTGATGCTGGTAAGCCAAGTGTCAAGACCCTTATTGAAGAAGAGATGTTCACCGAGCAAGATACGAAGAAAGGGATAAGCAATGATCAAGTAGAACCAAAGCAGTGTAATACTGAACAGGAAGGCCACAAGAGAATGAACCGAAAGCGAAGAACCAGAAGCCGGACAAAAAGTTGTGACATAGGAATAGAAACTGTGGATTTTGATGAAAAAACACAATTTGAGCAGCCTTGCTTGCAGAATTTGGTGAACCCATCTGAAGATGGTCTTCATATGGATGAAATGATGGAAGAATTTTGCAACCAGATCCATGAAAAAAGTGGGAATTATGTAAAAAATGGCCATCGCGGTAAAGTTCACCGTCGACTAAACCAGAAAAATCCTGATTTTGAAGAAAAATTGATTGAGGCAATCAAGCGTCTTGTAAATCAGAAGCTCAGTAATGAGAAACATGCCACTGAAGAGGAAGACATAAACCCATCTAAAGAGCTGAGGGATGTGCTTCAAATTCTAAGTTCTGATGAAATGTTTCTGAAACTCTTGCAAGGACCTAAATCAGTGATACTGAAATATGTTCAGAACTTGTGTGATGCTCAGGCAGAGAAAGACAAAGGCCCTCAGGGACGGAAAGATGAAAACTCTGAGTTACTTGTAGGTTATAAATTATCAGAATATGGCTTAGGGAAACCTGACGGAATTGTCCATGGTAAACAGCATAAATTTTTCAGGAGAAGGACTAAATCCCTGGAGAAGATCCCTTCAGAAGGAAATAATTCTTTGCGAACTCCAAATACCATAGTGATTTTGAAGCCTGGACCTACGGGCTTGCAAAATTCTGAAGCTGAAAGCGATGCATCTTCATTGCCAAAACCTCATCTTATCATTAGAAACAAGGAAGCTAATGAGAGAGCTGGCTCATACTTTTCTCTTACTGAAATCAAAAGAAAATTGAAGAATGCCATGGGAAAAGAAAGGCTACAGACCTCCTCTGCTGATACTTCGAAGCATAGTAATGAGTCTTCGGCTATCAGAAATTGTGAGAGAGGGGCTAAGGACATTGTTGGAATTAATTCTACAAGCAAAGACCACTTCTTTGTTGAAAAAATTTCCAGAACTCCCACTGCTCCCAGAAAAGAGAAGAAGACTGCCAAGCTGAAAGAATGTGAAACAAGTACAGTGCACGATGCTCCTAACAATAAGCAAAGTGCATCTAGCATCTATCTCGAGGCCAAGAAACATCTTTCTGAATTGCTCAACAATGGGGCTGGCAATGCAGAATTTTCAAGCAGGCAGGCATCGAGAACCCTTGGGAAGATTCTCTCTCTTCCTGATTACGGTACTACTACCATGTCAACTCCTGGAAGGGATTTTAGGCAAAACAATGGAATGGTACAGACCGAATTATCTTCTGGTGACCAATTTCGGGGACAAGAAAACAATTCTAGCCATTCAGGTCTAGTAATCCCAAGCTCTGAGATCCATCCTTCTGTTTCTGACATTACTATTAGCAAAGTAGAACCTCCAACTGATGATAATCCAAGAGCTTCAAATAAAATTCTTGAAATCGAAGTGGAAAGCACCATTTGTTCTGGGGGAAACCAGATTATTTCAGAAGGTTTTTTCTATATCCTGATACATACTCTTTTGCTTGTTTTTTTGGTTCAAATCTTTTTCACTTCATAAATTTTTGCAGGTCATGTTGTAGAAGTGGCTGATGTTGTGTCCCAGAAAGAGAACAATATTATGGATACTCCTGAAAAAGATAGCTCCTTTTCCACTGTAGATGATGAAACTGGTGACTTATCTGAAGTCAGCAAAGAAACAGAATGGCATGAAAGCATGCAACATGTGGTACCCATTCATCAGTTTTATGTCTATTAGTTCTTCTGTTTTCATTTTTCTGCATTCTGAAGTAGTTATTGTCCTTATTCCAGGATTCTTGTGAAGAAAGTCAATTTTCATTTCCTCCATTATTATCTCCTACTTCCACTCCAGTAACCAAGCAAGTTTGGGATCTAAAACATGCTGCTGAAGTATCTGACCGGCCAAGTCCTGTATCTGTTCTGGAGCCCATCTTCTTTGAGGAGGACATCAGCCCAGCAAGTGTCAGGTCCCAAGCAGGTACGATCTCATACAAAAAAAAATCAATGAGTTCCTGTTATCTAGGTTTCACATCACCTGGCTTAGTCTCTAACATCAGTTCATTCACATATTCTCCAGTTGAGCTTCACATGCAGCCCCAGAGAATCCAATTTGAAGAGGATGAATCATTAGCTACAGATCAAGGCATGTCTCTGAAAATTTGTGTAGAAGACGAAGAATCAATATTCAACTATGTAAGTGAAGTGCTGCAAGTCTCTGGAATAAAGTGGGATGAATTCTATATAAGGTCACATACTTCAGATCGTTTTCTAGACCCATCAATATTTACTGAAGTACAGTGCTTCCCCAACCAACTTTGCCTCGACAAAAAGCTTCTCTTCGACTGCATTAATGAGGTTCTTGTTGAGGTATACGGGCGTTATCTTGATTGCTTCCCTGGCTTATTACTTGTAAAGCCAACAATTCGACCTGTCCCAGACATGAAAAATGCCATTCGCGAGATCTTTGAAGGAGTCAAGTGGCATCTCCGTCCATTTCCACCACATCATACTTTGGATCAAATCGTCAATAAAGACATGGCCAAAATTGGAAGCTGGATGGACCTTCAGTTTGATACTGAAGCCATCATTGTCGAGATTGTCGAAGCCATTTTTGAAGATCTGACAGAAGAAATTCTATGCAGCTGCGGTAACCAAAGTTTGGAAAGTGTTGGTTGTGTCATTCCAGCAGAGTCGATGGAAAATGAAAGCACTTCGAACCTGTAAATGTCCGTAGTGAAAGAAAAATTATTGCTAATTGGTCCCTACAAGCGACTAACCGACATCATTTTTCTTGGATGGGAATGAAGCAAATCATGCCAGGACCGCAGGACGGCACTATGTCTATGAGAGTGAATCATTAGCTATAAGCAGCAACGAACAGGATGGAACTCTGCTCGTCCTCTAATACTGCCCTGACACCAACTTTACCCAGGAGTTTTCTAACTTCGGCACAAAAATTCCTGTACATATGTTACAACCTGTGTTTCATAGCGTTGGACCCAAGACTAGACACCAAGCATCAAGTGAATGATTCAGAATTAGTGGGCAGGAGCCGGAAACCTGATCGGTGACAAAAGTAGCTGTCTTGTAGAGTTAGAGCTTGGTGTGTTCCGGAAACCTGATCGGTGACAAAAGTAGCTGTCTTGTAGAGTTAGAGCTTGGTGTGTTTGATCATTGTTTCAGTTGGAGCTGTGTGCCTGTGTGAGTATTTGTTCTTCTTCAATTCATTTCATTCATTAACTCCTCGTGGAATTTGTGTCTGTTTTCTCAACTCTGACAGACTTGTGGTCACACTGTGACTAATTTGATGTTCCAAAATAACTCTTGGTGCTTGAAACAATAATGTTGATATGCAACAGAATTTTAACGCTTGCAAGTTATTCCTTATCCTTGCAACTTCCCTATCATTTGAGGCTTGTATTAAAGTAGAAGTAGAACATAAGAGATAAAAATATCAGAAAATAAAGAAATAATAACATAAGAGAATCTACGTGAAAACTTTTAAACCGAAGAAAAAATTACAGGCAACAAGAAGAAAATTTACTATGTGAAAAATCTTTACAATCACACAATTTTTCTTCTCACCTAATCGCCCCATACACTAACATACCCACAAAGAGATATCCATAATAAACTCTCCCATTATCACCTCATAAGATGAATTTAATTAGAGCCAAATTTATCATACAAATCTTTAATTTTGTATTCGTGCATTAAATAAGGAAGTAACAATCTCCTTATATAGGCAAGAGCCTTGTTCCAATTGTTTTCTTCAACCAATATGAGACAAACAAAGGAGCCAAAACTCAACAATCTCCATCTTGACAACTTTGATTGATCCCACAACTATACTCTACCTCAATAAAGATCTCCTAAAAATAATATACAAAGGAGCCAAAATTCAACACGTATTAGGATCACGATGAATTTATGAACTCTGTTCAGTCCACAGGGGAGTGGAGGAATGTAGGGATCCATTGGGCTCCTCAACGTAAGCCAGTTGATCTAGGGTACTACAAGACCACAGGAAGATACGTTCATTTGTGAATTTTGGGTTTGGAAATGCCCGGCTTGCATCTAACCAACCCGATATGAATCCAGTTTTTATACAAAACTCGATTAAATTCGGAATTTTTTAGTCACGTCAAATTTTATTCATATTTAAATTCAAGTTTACGGTTTTTAAGGTTTGTTTGAATTCAAATTTTTTAAAGAAATCAAGACAATTTTTGATTATTTTAGTGTAAAAAAATAAAAAATTATCAATTAGAAAAACTTATTCAATTAGATTAATTTTCTTTTTAGTGTCTCTATCAAACTAAATTGTACATTTACCATAACTTTTACTATAAAGTTTTAAAATTTTCATGACATTCTTATAATTATATAATATATTGAATATACAAATAAATCTTTGCCCAAGCCACAATCTAATGATAAATATTTTTGTATTTGTTACTTTAATTTGTATACATTAATTAATAATTATGATTTTGATTGTAAAACTAAATAATTTTCAACATATGAAAAACTAAAACGGAATATAATAGATGAAAAGAGGTTATTTTCTTCCTTTTCTTTTATCAATATCATTTTAGCATTTATTATTAAAAGCAAAATACTTTATTAACTAATCTCCTATTCAAAACTAATACAGAAAATAAATTGTAAAAGTCTGATTTTATTGCTTGTTTTTAGTATGTTTGTGAAATAATAAATAATAAATCCATTTTAGCATAGTTTTATAAATGTTTGTGTTTATTAGGGATTGCAAAAGGGTCGAACCGGGCCCAAGTCAATGCGTCAAGCCTTAGTTGACCGAGTTTTAGTCGAATTTTTTAGGCTTGATTGAGCCTAGGGTTTTGAGGGCTCGACCTGGCCCAAGATTAGACAATTCAAAACAAAACGAAGTCATTTTGCTAAAAACAACATTATTTTGCATTCTTAATTTTTAAAAAAGTCGGGCTGATAAATTTGATCTTTTAGTAGGAGAGTTTGATTTTTATTGCTTTTGCTAGCACGCTTGACAGAAAATAATTCCATTTTTGTGTAGTATTATAAATGTTAGTGTTTATTTTATTACAAACACTTTTATTTATTCCAATTTTATTACAAAATATGTTAAAATGTAAAAAAATAGAAGGTGAATATTTATGGTAAGTTGATATTTTAAGTGTGAGTTTGGGCTCAAAATAACGGTTAAAATTTGAATTAATTACAATTAAATTAAGATTAACATTTTTATTTTAAAATTCAAAAATTAAAATTTTAATATATCTCAATTTTGGCTTAAAGTTTTTAAAATTTGCAAATAAAAAAAAATTATTAAGTTCGATCAAAATTTGAATTCAATTTAATCAAAATTTAAAATTGATTTGATCTAATTTAAGATCCGATTTGATCTCACTCGTTACAAACGTGCATCAACATTATTTTCATCGTTTTTTCAATTTGATTTGATTCGATTCAATTCAATTAATCTTAGAACTCAGTACTAGAGTTTTGGTACGCAAATGATCAATTCTCTTCACTTTAGACCATAGTTTTTGCCCCTTTAAGTTCTGCTGTTTTGATAGTAAAGATTTTGATTTTGATAATTGGTACATATATTCCCAAGGAATTTGGAACTGGAGTTTGAATGAGTAACCAAAGGCCTTGAGAGGGAAAAAGAAAAGGGTTTTAGGAGGATGATAAATATACACTTCTTTGAAAAAGTTCCCAAACGATGTAATAAGTTAGTTCCAAGAAGATGTAAGCTAATGTTGGATTTAGCATTATATCATCTTTTGTTTCATCGTTGTTGAGTCCTCGCTGACTTGTCTACAAAGACGGCATCATCTATCCAAGCAACAATGTTGAAGGCCAAGCCTTCCAATACTCTTGAATAGCTTTCTAGGATTGCTTGCCCCGCATCCTGCATATAAGGATTTGATTTTGCAGTTTTAGTTCCATTTTGGGACTTGAACGAAAATGAAAATTGACGGGACTTGGATTGGAATTGACTGACCTTGTTGTACTGAATCTTGCATATGTCCAAAGATGTTTGTGAAAGTCCAGGGTACCTCTGTTTCAAGCAAAAAAGCAAGCTTTCTGCTCTTTCTGCTAAAACATGGTTCTTGTCCGTTCGATCAATGTCTGACATGAGATCCTTCATCAAGTCCCATGAGGATTTGGAATGGCTCATGCAAGCTTTTCGTCTCCACGTGTACATTGAAGCTTCAACTCTGTCTGCAAACTCAAGCGCTTCAAGTTCCGACGCTATATTCAGGCAATTCAGAAGACGTTCTGGAGAGAATTTGTCTGTTGTACACAAGTAGCGATAAATTGTATCCCCAATGCTTGCTTTTCCACTCTGCAATGATACAAAATAATACGATCTTTGTAATTCTTTTGTAATTTCTCATAAATTATGTGATTTGAATAAGTCATTTGGTGAATTACTGACTCGGAGCTGAGCAATGAGTTCAAAACAATTGGCATTAGGAGGTATAACAGAGACTAACCTTTGGAAGAGATGCCATATATGTGTCTGGTATTTCCATTTCAGAAAGAATACTGCCATTTATGGCCATTGCTGCCTTGTGAATCTGATTAGCACTATCACGTTTGTGTCTCAAGTGCTTTTTTGACTTTTCAGAGAGGCCTCTTTGAGGGACACAAGGAACTGGTACCCACCATTTCTCGTCTTTCCTCTGAATTACTACTCTGCGGAATGAATTTGACGACATGCTCCCCTGTTCTGCATACCAAAACTCTTTATCATGGAAACTATCCAGTGTTTCCTACAAATGCAATTTTATCACATGGTGAGAGCTAAATCTTGATATGAAGCAGATTTGTTCTGTTTCTACAAAAAGATGGTTTCTCTTACAATGAGCATTGCATCAAGCTTTCTTAATGCAGGGAGGTTAACGTAAATATCAGATCTTGATCTGCTTTCCATTATCTAATAGATCAGCGAATCAGGTTAGTTTGGTCGAAATATTGAATTTCTGCATATAGATCATAAACCTCTACCTCAAGAGGTGTTCCATCTTGTAAGTTCTGTGACTTGGGAATAAATTCTACAATGTAATCACAAACAGACAAAAGGCAATTCATTTCTCTCTTCCACATTGCCAACTTCTCAGGCTTCAGTGGCTCTAACCTCAAACTTTGCCCAAAAACGGTCGCTGCAGAAAGTAACAGAGAGAACGAAAATGGTCAAGAACCAAAATAGAGGGGAAGAAAAGACACATAATGAGTTTTATATTTGTACCATAGAGATTGGTAATGGCATTCGAGATTGTAACAGCTGTGCAGACACCTTTCCCACTTCCTGACATGTCTTCACCAAGCAAAAGCTTAGAGAACCTTTCTTTCATCATCTCAAGATCTGTCAAGTTGGTATCAATAATCGAGCAAAATTAATATTTTCATCTCAGAAGGTTTCATTAGAACAAAAACAGAGCATGATGATGAACTTTTAATTCTACCTGAATCCATGAACTGTTGATCCTCAAGCTTGTCATCATATTCTTTCATTCCTACTCGTGCAAGAACAGCCTGGTTTTGTGCAGAGGGTTTAGTCATTGGCCAGTGAGTAGGAGAAGGTTCGCTTGAATAGCTGCTGGGGTCGTCAGAGATGGCTGAAGTCTCTGAAAAAGTCCAACGAAACCTGAAAGAATCACCGCTCATTGTAGAGTAACCAGGAGTTTCTGTCGTTGATTGATCATTTTGATCCAGAGAAGAAGGCGAAGGTTGATAACCCAGATCAGAACTTCCATCAAAACTCGAAGAATTATCCATTTCAGGCTTAGTACCTCTGTCCTACTAGCTCAACTCTGCAATAAAACCATGAAAGTTTGGTAAGTTGGTTCAGGGCTTTAGAACTTTACAGTCCTTCAAATACCAAAGAGAAACCGTGAAGATTTAGGAATACACGAATCTGATTTAGACCCGGGAACTGGTTCAAATGGCAGAATTTACAGGAGAAAGAGCAAAGGGAAAACAACAGAAAAAGAAAAGAGAAGTGTTCATCTTTCTTGGAACAAAAAGCAATAGGGGTTGCTCACAAGTCGTTATTATTACAGGCAAGAACAAATAATTCTCTGAAATTCTCTGCAAGCTCTATAATTAAAGCAAACCTTTCAAAAGTTCTTTAGGAACACAACAAATATATATTTGAAAATTTTGAAGGGTACATAAACATTCATAGAAAAAAAGATAAAAAAGCAACGGTCTTGCATTTCTTTAACTAACCTTTAATAAACAGATTTGAATTCTACTGGCAACAGCTAAGATGCTGAATACACCATTTGAAACACTTCCTCTCTTACCTTTTCCAGATCAAAGAAGAAGATTTTCCTTGACTAAAAGGAGATTCACAACTGTTCTAAAACCCAAAAGAGCAATATCAGTTCTTTTGATAGGTGGGCATTAGTATCAAATCACGAATGATAAACCCAGATGTAGATCTCCTAAGAGCATCACTATGATACAAAAAGGCTTGCCTTATTCTGCAAAAAGAAGATAGATGCAATCTTTTTTGGTATTTTTGTTGAGTAAGTATGATACAGAACATGCAGAGTGAATCTTAGTTGGACATGATAATCACGGCCTTGTCGGCTACATATTATATAAGTGGGTGCTCAAATACGTGAGTAACAGAATAAATATAGTAATAAAGAAGTTCAACGGATCATTTCAAGTTATTATAAGGGCAATCAATCATCTTCAAGTGCAGGAACTAGAACCCTTTAACGTGAAGTTTTTATATCAGATTATGAACTTTGATGCTTCGCAGACACAAGGTTGGTCTGATATGACCGTCTGATCTATTAAAAAAAGAAGCCATATATCATACCAGTAGCAGAACTGCAGAAGCAATGAACTTGGCACAGAACAAAGTGGAGAATAACCAGAAGAACACTCCACAATTACAACTTTTGATCAGAAGTTTCCTCAGAAGAAGCATTTTTGCAGATTTAAACATCACTCTGTTATCATATCTGATATATATCATCAGTATGTCCTCATCCAAAAAATCCAATGGTTCTCATAACTTTACAAATTTCTCGGAAAATCTGCGACCAATGGTATCTACCAATGGAGTGTGCCAACAAACATTTTCCTGTTAAGAAGTCGTCTCTTAATATTGAATTTACAGTGAAGTAACTATTTCCAGGACTCCTTGTCAATTTCAAGTTGCTTGGAGCAGGACCACAGTGGAAAAACAAAGACAGACTTGTCATTATAAATGAAAATGCCAACGAAAAGACCAGACAAAGTTTGATTTGTTTAGACGGAGAGACGTGCATCCCATTAAATTAGCATTCTCACGTTCTTTTCACTAAGACTCTTTTTGGTACACATTTAATATGGTAGTTTATAGAATAGACTTTGGTTAAGTATAAAAATAATCTCAAATTTTATTAAATTTTACAATAATAATTTAAACTTAAAAATAGTGTTGAAATACTCAAATTTCAAATTTGTAACAAAAAAAAAATCCCAACAGTAAATTTTCCACTAAATTAGATGATATGGCAAGGCATGTCAGGTTTATCTATTTGTGTTGTTACATAAGAAAGTTATAACACATAAATAAATAAAGAGTTGGAGATTAAAAGTTAAGCTTCAAAAAATTAAGGGTAGAATTTAGACTACACAAAAATAAAAATAAATTAGACCCAATTCATATAATTAAATCTTATTAAATTATAAATTTTTATAATAGTTATATAATTTAATATTTTATGAATAATAATTATGATTTTACATATGATTAAGAGAATATGTTTAATTTCAAAATAATTTATTATTTTATTAATAGATAATTTAATTTTTATACAACTGCTAAAAATTAAAAATATATATTTTAAAATTTTCATAATAATTCAAGTTTGAATTAAAAAATAACATTTATTTTATAGATTGAATTAGCTATAGAATTAATTTAAAATATTTAGATTGTGTATTAATTAAACTTGATCAAACTTAATTGGACTTATAGGTATATTGACAAAATTTAGGTTTGACATCTTCTTTATTAACTTTTCCAGTTAGTATGATATGATAATAAGTTAAACAAGAATATGCAATATTTAACACCAAAGTTTTATGAGTTAATAATTAATTTTTTGCCCATGTTCTACTATAAAATCTTATGGGAAAAAATTAAAATGATGGGAAGGAGTGATTATTAATATTAATAAAAATATCATTTTAAAAACAATTATTTAAAAATAACTACTATTTTATCAAATGATGATGATGTAATTGATATCAAATCTCTATATTAAGTCATTGATTTAAAGTTAATTTTAAATTAATTAAGTTTTAAGTAGAACTCAAATTTAAAAAATTGGCTCGAATGATTTAAATAATTCAAACCTTTTTCCTAAAATAATATCATTTTATTACCATTAGACTTTTGGTCAAAGTTAAATTCGAACAATAAATATCCAATCATTTTAGGACAAAACAAGCAAACCAACTTATTATTATGCCTAATTTGTATTTCATGAGACTAATATGTTTCCATGATTTATGGAAGGTAATGTTGTTAATTAATTTGAGTGGAAACCCATTATTTTTGGGCTATGCATTATCTCGTTGAAGATTCTATAGCATGTTATATTATACAACTTGAAGGTCAATCAATGTTGCATCAAAGTTATAGTTGGAACTATCCCAAGAGGTGTGGTTGAGTGGCAGGGACTCATTCATCCTTAACTAAAGGTCAGGGGTTTGATCCTTGACTTTGGGTATGGAGCAGTCTTAAATCCTTGGGCCAGCTGTCCCACCCTGTGAGGTGCCTACAAACCAGCGAGAGGATTAGTCACTGAGTCCGCTGGTGAATACCCTGGTCTAAGACCAAAAAAAAAGTTATAGTTGGAACTATTAATGGCCTACTTATGAGATCATTTCATACATAGGAAGCTATTGATTTTAGATAAATAGAATTAAAATCTTAATTTATTCAAAGTTTAAATATATTTAAAAAGTTTAAATTTGTTTCTTAATTAAGACTTAAATTACTTTTATTATTAAAAAACTCTTTTTTTGGTCAAAGAAACGGGGCATACCTCCGAAAAAAAGAACTATAGAGTAGTGACACGAAGCAAGACAACCTCAACTGAGTTGGCAAACAGTAACAACTTGAATAATGTTAGGCCTTGCTTTTCCTCTCTCATTCTTCTTATGTCAAAATCAGTTGATTTTGACATAAGAAAACAAACTCTCTATTTAATAGGGATAAGGTTGTATAGCACCGGACTTCCTCAGATTTCATATTTTGCAGGACTTTCATCAATGTTGTTGTTGTTTTGATACTTGATTTTGACATAAGAAAACAACCTCTCTATTTAACAGGGATAAGGTTGTATAGCACCGGACTTCCTCATTCCTCAGATTTCATATTTTGCAGGACTTTCATCAATGTTGTTGTTTTGATTTTGACATGTCTAATACGCACATAAGAGAGAGAATCTATTGGTATTTCTCCTATGAATTGGCTCTCTGATATTGCAGTTTCAGGAATTTTTCAATTCTACAACAACTGCATCCTTAAAAGACCAAAAGAATCTATTCATTGCTCAAAATTTCTAATCAAGAATTCCATTACCTGCACTAATCTAACCAACCATGTTTTTGAATTCTGATAGCTCAAGTGTAAGGAAAAGTTCTGATCTTTTCTCACCAACTTAAGCACCAATGGCCGTTTTTGGCAGAAATTGCAACCATGGACATCTCTCAGCCATCGAGCCCATCTTCAATATACTGTCTTTTCGAAGCCTGCAGGGAATGGAGATTCTTCCACATAAAGAATCATGGAACCTCTAACTGCAAAATCCCTTCTCTTTCACAGAGATTCTTTGGCCTAACTTCTGAAACAAAAGCAGAACTTGGTCTCTCATCTTCCATAAGAACTTAATATTCCTACTCTCGTAGCTTCTAATTCTATGAGAATCTCAAGAGGTTCCGGACTGAAAACCTCGTATCTTACAAGCACAACTGTGAATTCAGGTACGTCGGTTGCACCTTTTTCTTGTCTTTTTGAACTGTCCCGTTATTTGGGGTTCGCTGACAAAATTGTTCCCTTGTTTATATATCTCCAGTGAGATACACCAAGAATATGGAAGCTAGCTGATAGGATAGAAATTGTTGTCGTGATCACAGAAGAGAGTTTCAGGATATTTTAGGATAATAAACTACATACCTCCAAGTAGCTTGGATGATGAGATTGAGGGTCTAGGAAATCATACAGATATGAGCAGTCCAAGGAAGGGAAGTGGGTGGACATTAAACCATGTGAAGAGGACCTTGGTTGTCAACATTGGAGACATGCTTCAAGCTTGGAGGCGACGAAAAATTCAGATTAACAGAGCATCGTGTGGTGTTGGAAGGGAACGTTGATTGATTTTCTCTAGGTTTTTTGGTGCTCTGAGGACGACAAAGTGACTCTGACACCAAATGAACTGCCGTTTGTTCAGAATATTTGAAGTTCAGAGAGAGCCGTGAAAAGGGAAATTTTGAAAACTTTGGCTACACATTCAGAGATTTTGCTGGAAACCGTATCTGAACTTCAGGTCAACAAATGTGTGAGTTCAAGATCTTTCTTTTAAGTTTCTGATCATACAAGATGTTTATATGGTTTATCTACCATTTCCCACCTGCCGTTTAACTCTGCAATGTTTCAATATGTCTGCTGGAGTATAACTTGTGCATACAGTTAGCTAAATTTCTGAACTTTGACCTGCTGATATCTCAACTTCATGAATGATTTGGAATTATAATTTATATCGTTCTTGTGTGCATTAATAGTAGCAAAGTCCACAAGAATCTATGAACTTTCTTTTCTGATTATAAATATGTCCCTCCCAGATCAGCTGTTCCATCAGAAATTCAGGTTCAGGAAATCCAACCGCTGCCACTCAGTCAATTATGATAAACAGGCTGAAACTTTTAGTATGTCATCAGAATCATCAGGTTATGACCTTGAGAAAAACAAGCAACTGCACAACTCAAAAGAGTAAAGCGACATAAAGAAAATTGATTCACTTAAAGAAATTAAACATGGGTTGACGGTACATAAATTACAGAGAAACTCGGTTCCTAGCTACTAGAGAGTCACTAGTTCAGATAACTGGCTAGAGCCGAGGTTGAAATTTGATAAAGGATGTTAGTCACTTCACACAATTGAACAACCTGGAACCCCAACTCCCCTCTAGTTTGAGATATTCTACACACGCTGAAGGGTCATTAGCTGAACCAAGCTTGTCAATCTAACCACTTATCAGCAATCTTCCAAAGTGCTTGCTTGATCATCCCTGCAGGTGCAACTGCTGTTCCTCGAAACTGAAAAAGGAAGTGCCATGAGAGATGAGCCTTCTGGGGACCATAAGTTAAGAGCATTTAGAAATAACTTCCATGGACAAATGAATTCTATCAGAAAGGCTAGCAACCGTCCCTAAAAGTTGGTCTGCTCAGAATTATTTCCATACGCTTCCCTAAAAGTGACATGAAGATAAACACAAATAGATAAGAGTAAGTAGAACATCCTCAGATTGCCATCTAACACAAACCTTAGATGTTATGGCCAACGTCAGAATGCCATCGAGAGTAGAAGATTGAACTGAGAGCACATCCACATGAAATTTATTGATTTCGTCCATGAATTCGAGCAGTATATATTCCCTGTACGGACACCTTATGTCAATGAAAACCTCTGCATCCTTCATGTTTACTTTTACATCTAAGGGCAGGCCAGCTTTAGGTACTATCCCAATAAGATCAGGGTCAATTTCATCAATATCCGAGGCCTTCCTCTTGTTGATCCAAGATTTCTTGTTATTCCCAATCTTCTTGTTGTCATAGTTATCCGATGTCTGCTCGACCATCTCCACATAATTCCTTCTTGGTCTTGCCTCATTATCTACCGAATCCATGCATGATTCTAATTCTTCAACTCTTGCCTCAAGCTCCTTCAAGTATTTAATTGTAACACTGAGAATTGACGTCTTATCAATCTGAGCATACATGATCATGCACATTAGTATACAGAATTACAAGACAATCCAGGATTATAATATTGAGGCCACCTAGAATCAGTAATCTCATGAAGCCTGCTGAATGAACTTATCACAAAGAATTCCAAATCATAAGCTACTGCTTTGAAAGCAAACTGATTATAGCATATCATCCTAAAGCTTAGGATTGTTTTGAACACTCGTAAACAAATAAAAATCCTAGGATAAGGTTTGGCTCAGATCAGAACTTAGTGTTGATAATAATATAAAATTCCTCCAACTGCATACGCAGAAAGTATCATGCTTTACTATCCTAGCAAAGCATGATACCTCTATCTCAGCAATCTTAATAAATCTTAAAATGCAGACATTCAATTACCTCGGAAACAGAAGGAATTATGGATCTGAGGATCTGGAATTTTTCATTCTCTTTTTGCTTATCCAATAAGTTAAGTTTCTTGCATACTTCACCTCCTTCAGATATTTTAAGGCAGTATTTTTCTCCATTTTCTTGGTTGAACCTCATGGAGGAGCCACCGTGCATCAAAGGAACTGAAAACAAAATTTTCTTCAACATATTTTGCTGCAATTGTGGCCTATGACCAACATCTACTTCTTTCTTCCAAGTAATGAAGCTGGATCTGTTATTTCCATTACGTGAGCACAAATTTTCAATGAACGGATTAGAGCCTCCAAGAATGACAGAAACAATTCTTCTGTAGTGCAAGTCACCATCAACATCCAGGTCTAGAGAGGTCAACTTTGTGTGATTGCCTTCTTCAAGTTCTTTCGGCTGAATATGGGTTGCAATTTTGCTATTGGGAGAAACAAGAGCATTCTGTTCATTGACAACAGCTTCTGAGATACAGTCACTGGAATTGATGGAATCTTGACCACCGTTGCTAAATTCATCATACATGAAATGCCAACTTTGAACTTGAGAAGCTACATCGTTTAAAAGTTCAAGCATGCAGGAGTCTTCAGGCTGTTGATTATGCTCACAGCCGTTTGAACAGTTGTCAGCAGACTCCAAGTTGAATTCTTCATGCATATCTTCATGTACTTTATCTACCCCTTCTAAGCCAAATTTGGCATCTTGTTTGAGATTATACAAGTTTTCTATGTTCAACGTATCTACAACTTCATGGTTGACCTGAGCACACACAGGATCTTTATCATCATCCGCATTAAGCGGAGAAGAAGAAGATTTCTCAGAACATATAGGCTTTGAGACTTCTAATAAAGAAGTTTTAATGTGTTGGATGAGACCAGGATCTTCTGCAACCTTTAAGATAAATCAAAACAGAAATGGAAACAAGAAAGAGAATATTTTGAGAAGCTGATCCCTTGGTATAATTGGCAATCTTGTTGTGGAGAGGAAATTACCAGTTCAGTCACACCTAGCTCTATCACTCCATCAAAATGAGGAAAACACACCACGGTCTGTAAATTAGAGTCACAAGGGCTGTTAGCATTAGTATAGTGACAAAATATTACACGTAAACAACAGCTTCCCATATAAATCTAGATCTAATGACCTAAAATTTGAGCTGCATCAATTAAATCAGACTGGAATTAGTGAATGTGTAGATAAGCTGCAAACCCATAGAAAATGCTTAGGCAGAAAACATATCATTTGCATTACTTTAGTTTATATCCAGAGATCCATTCTTTTACCTGAATAGAGGCACTCTGACGCCATTGTTGATGTTGAGTTGTAGAAAAGCAAGTATAGAGAGAAAATACAAAACACAAGAGTCAGTTAATTCATAGGATGATTAACTACTGCTACACTATTTCCTAAGGACAAAAGTCACAACCAATGGAAAACCAACCTTTGCTAGTAAAGAGCGAGAGAATACTTTGCTATCTGCAAATTGAGCATTGCACAACCAAATGGTTCGCTTATCTTCAAATGCCCTTCCTGGTAATCTGTACAACAATTTGATAAACGATTCACTGTCAAAGAACATAATAACATCACCGAAAGGAAAAGAAGAAATCTCAACTAGGAGAAGAGAGATCAGTACCCTTGACCACGATTGAACACAAAGGACATGCAAACCAGGTAATACCACTCAGCATCTGAAAGATCCTCCGGAGATAACACAACTGAATGTCTCTTAGCCTGTTGCTCAGTTTCTCCTAGAAGTAGAGACTTGTAAAGTTCTCTCAACTGCCCACTCCTCTCCAGCCCTCGCTTATCAGCTTTGAGTTCCATGGCTTGTACAGTTTTCCTAGTCTTGATGTCTCCATTGTAGAACCCATCAACCCATTCCAGTACTCTAAAGAACACACATTGCATGAAGTTATACAAACATAAGCATATCAAAGCATAAATTGAAAGGAACCACAATAGGGAAATGAAAGGTTTCTCAACTCTTTTACAAGTCCTAGCCAAATTTGCATTTTTGGCTAAGAGAACTCCCAATGTGTTAATTTTTTCCACAATAACACGCCCCTAACACTCAAATGTAGAAGTCCTGGGGTCTTTAATGATGTTACAAAAGAATCAATCAAGTCCCACTAAAGAAAAACAAATAATTACAGGCACGGGTGGTTTTCACCAAAAGGGAAAGTTTCTGTTTTGGAAATAAAACATCCATGAACTGCAAACAGAAAAATGCATCTCTCCAGACCCAGAAAAAGAAATTAGAGAAAAAAAAAAGAAAGAACTCAATACAGAATAAAAAATACTTAAAACAAGGGCAAATACCCTTGTTGTGTAGTTGACGGTGACCAGAAAATAGCGTAGCTCCACTGGATACTCCTCACAGCAACTGCAAGCCGTTTGCTTAAGTTGTCTGGTACTGAAAACGCCTGGCTATGGCCGATACTAGCCATTGTCTAAGAACACCAACTTATAGAGAGAGAAACAAAAACAGCTTATCAGCAAAACACCAGGGAACAAAAGGGCACAAGATTTATGCTTTTTGAGCTTGACCCAGATGGTTAAATTGCTTAAAGCAGTGGTAAAAGAGGAAAGTAGCAGAATCCAATCATCAAATCATGGCCTTTGTAACCAAAGTCGACATGGGTAGAACTTAACTTTGATATATAGTAGCAAAGCAACAGCGTTTAAGTAGGTGGAAAAAATCAATTCCTATGGAAATTGGACTTTGTTCACCACTGGTTTCTTGTTAATAATTGGTGGTGGTAAAGCAACAATAGACTTGAAATTGAAGTTTCTGTTGGATTTTTCTCAATTAATAAGCAGACCATGTGATTAAATCGGCAGTGACTTATTTGAAGAACAGGCGAAGGAAGAGAGGATACAAGACGAAACAATTTAAGTCATACAAACAACGTAAGCATACGCCTCTCAAGTCCTCCTTTCATTTGTTGGACTCGAAAACGACATTCTGCTCACATGTTCAAATCTTAATGCTGTAAATAGATTTTTTAAAAATATATATATATATAATTAATATTTAAAATAGTCAATATTTTTAATGATAAAATCTAATAATTTTGAGTAATAATTAATAATATGTCAAGTATTTATTTTATATGTTTAGTGATGTGTTAATATATTGTCACTATTAATTAATTAGCTATTTAGGTGGTGGAACTCTATTTGAACCAATGTTTTAAAAACCGAACCGGTGATTGAACTAGAGAAGCAACCGATTCAAGGTTTAATGGTTCAATCGGAATTCAACAGTGATCGAACCGGTGGCTAATAAATATATAAATTTTTATTTTATATATTATATATATAAGATAATTTTTAAACATACTAGTTAATTGTTTATCTAATTGTAAACTTAACTTAAAATTTCAGACTTCAAAACATACAAGTTTTTTTTAAAGTTTACCATCACAACACAAAATAAGATAACAAAGCTCATTAGTCATATTTCATTAAAAAGATTAAAAAAATATCACTAATCATAATATTCGTTCAAGTTGAAATCATCAAAATCTAGGTATTTTAAATAGACAGACCAGCTCTTTCTTTCACCGGTTCAGTGGTTTTTATGGGTCCAACCACAAAATGAATGAGTCAACCACTCAAAAAAAATAAGGACTAAAACGGACTGTTTCATGCTCTGGGTCACCAGTTCTCCGGCCCGACCGACCGGTTAGGTCCGATTTTCAAAACACTTTTGAACAACTTTAACTTATTAAAGAAAAAACATCGTTTTGTTTAATAATTATGTTTGAATCGAATCGAATTTTGACTCGAATTTAAACTTAAGTCTGCGTCTAACCACTGTTTAGAATACCATATACAAAAGCCCGCACGGGTAGCTCGGTTGGCAATCTAGCAGGGTAACTTGGAACAAGGACCAAGGTTCGATTTCCGGTAACGGGAACGCATGGCCGCTCTGCTAGGTAGTCGACCGAGATCAAACCGTGGTTTAACCCCTCACCATCTGGTCGGGCCCGAGTGTAGGGGCAGTTGAG
>JAOSBP010000009.1:21021742-21042019 GCA_027563825.1 Erythroxylum mucronatum
ATCTTAGTAGATTTCAATTTTTAGAAAAACTCATTATTAGGAAGTGTTTGTTCTATTTTTATTTTATTATTTCTGTTTTTGTTTTTAAATTCAGTAAAAAAAATTATTTATTTGAGTTTTTAATTTCTGTTTTTGGTTTTATTTTTTCTAGTTTTCAAAAATTATTAAAACTATAGAAAGTGGTCTTTGTTTTTTGTTTTTTTTCATAATCTCATTTACTATCATTTAATATATTATTTAATTATTTAATTATAATAAAAATTAAGCATAATTTAATTCAACATTATATATTTAATAAATTAAAATAAATTATCAATAAAAGTATGAATAATTTAATTTAATTTAATTATTATAATTAAATTAAAATTTAATAACTATTAATAAACATAATTAAATTTAAAATATATAAATATTCAAATAAAATTTGATTTAATAATTAAAATATATTTAAAAATATTAATTTATAAATAAAATTTTAAATTATTTATTTTATTAAAATAACATTATTTTATTAATAATTTGCTAATAAATATTATATAAGAGATTAACTAAATTTATTTAATTAAAACTAATTTATCTTTAAGTTTTAACTAATATGTAATTATTATTAGTGATAAAAATACAACTACATTGACATTAACAACCAAACAGATTTTTGTTTTCATTTGAAAGAAAAGCAAAAATAAAAAACTGAAAACTATAACAGAAGAATAGAAGTAAAACCAACGACCCCTTAGTCTTTTATTAAAAAATATCGGTGAAACACAAACAATATAAAAATTACACGTAAATTAATCAAATGTTTCTAACATGATAACTTAACTTTTAAACCCAAACTAAACAAATTAAACATGATATAAATCAATAATTTATTATAGTTATTTTAACTTATTAGTTTAGTTTATTTAATTGATTTCGATTGATTTTAAGATGTGAATTGATCATCATGTCAACAATATTTGATAAGTTCACGTGTGATGTTCATGTCAAGTGTGTTTTGTCATTATTTTTTAATGAAAGTTTAAGAAAAAGAAATTTAATTTTTTTTGAAAATTATAAGAAAAATTTTCAAAATTTTTAGAAATTAAAGATTTTCTAAAAATTACTTAAACTATAGAAAAATTAGGGTGCTTTTATCTCTAAAAAGTTTCACCTTTGGCTCGGGTGAAGAATGTCTTTAACAAGTTTTAGTACTTAGGAAAATGTTTCCTTCTTTCGTTAAGAGTGTTACGTTTTTACGATGTCTTTTCTCGTTACTTCCTTTTTACAGAAATTAAGGCCTCGAAGTCCATTGCATTTGGAATTATTTTAAGCAGCATTCTTTAAGCAAGCCACAAATTCATCTAATCTTAAAAGAAATTGAAGTTTAGGTTGTTTCACATCATTTTATAAACAACTCAGTCTTCTATAAAAAGCAAATAAGTCTGAAAGAACAAAGTAATATGAAGAAACGATAGTGCATGTTATATATTATTAATTGAGGAATGTCCCTTAATATACAACCTAATGATAACTAGATAAGGATAAATAAAATAAATGATAAGAATGTATAAAAGCTATAACAAACTTGATATAGATATGTGAGAAATAAGGGAAAATTACACAAGATATTGTGGTTAAGATTCTGAGATGTTATCATCACCCCCTCAAGCTCACAAAAGGAGGAGATGGTGAGCTTGTCTCAAAGTCATTGAAATGCTGAAGAGGGAAGAGTTTAGTCATAATATTAGAGATTTGAGCAGAGGATGAAATATGTCGAACAAGTATAGCTTTGTTGGCAGCTAGATCTCAAACAAAATGAATGCCAATTTCAATATACTTGGTACAAACCTAAGAAACTAGATCTAAGGCTAAAAATGTAGCACCGAAATTATCACACCAAAAGATAGGTGAAAGATTAACAAAACTCAATTCACCAAGAAAAGCAGTAATCCAACATAATTCTATAGAAGCAAGAGCAATGCTTCCGTATTCAGCTTCAGTGCTAAATCAAGCAATAGTGGGTTGCTTTTTAGCACTTCATGAGATAAGATTAAGCCTTAGAAATTTACAGTAACCAGATGTAAATTGTTTATTATCAGGACAACTAGCCCAATCAATATCACAATAGGCTTATAAAGAAAGGTTAGGAGATTTAGTGAAATGAAGGCCATAAAAGGGTGTGGAGTGGAAATATCATAGAATCTATTTCACTGTAGAATATTGAACGTTAGTAAGACACTGTAAACATTAGGATAACTTATTGACAACAAATTGAATGTTAGGACAGGTGAGACAAAGATATTGAAGAGTACCATCAATGCTACGATATTCAATAGGATCAGACAATGAAACACCATGATTTTTAGACAAGGGGAGAGATAGAGTGATTGGTGTATGAATTGGTTTAGATTTATTAAAATCAGTTGGAAGAAGAAGATCTTAGTATCTAGTGTTTAGATAAGAAGAAGATCAAGAGAAGTAGTGTGAGCTTCCATATAAAAAAAGTGATAAGGTGGGCCTAAGTTTTTTATAAAAAAGGCAGAGTTGAGATTATGGATAATTGTTGTGATAAAGGATGGTGAAGAGTCGGTTACTAAGATATCATCCACCTAAACCAAGAGAAAGGTTGTGTGAAAGCTAGTTTTATGAATGAAGGGAGAGGTATTAGACTTTGAGAGTTTAAAATTGAGATCAAGGAATTTTTTACTTAGGCAATGAAACCAAGCTCGAGGGGCTTGTTTGAGACTATATAATGCTTTATGGAGTCTACAAACATAGAGAGAATGGTGTAGATCTATAAAGCCAGGAGGTTGAGACATGTAAACAGGTTCCTGTAAGTAACTATGAAAAAAGTCATTATTAACATCAAGTTGGCGATTAGGCCAATTATATGACATGGCCAAGGAAATAATGATGTGAATAGTTATGGGTTTGATAACAGGACAGAAGGTGGCAATGTAATTAACTCCTAGGTTTTGATGATAGCCTTTTGCTACAAGATGAGCTTTGTAATGCTCGAGAGAACCATCGAGATTCCTTTTAATGTGAAAAACTCATTTACAGCAAACAATATTTGCGTTTAGTAAGGGAAGAACAAGTGTCCATATACATTGCGATGGAGAGCATTGAAATCTTCAAGCATACCTTGGCGTCAGTGAGAAGATTTGTAGCCGGAAAAAGGATGTAGGATTGGAAAGAGTATTTTGGGTGGTGAGAGTGTAAGTGATGTAATCAGAAAAGTGACAAGGGGTATGTGTGTGATCTCTGGTATGTGTTATCATAGTATGAGGAGGATGACGTGATGTGGTTGTGGTAGGGGAAGAAGTAGAGGGTAAGGGGGAAGAGGTAAAGGTAAAGACATAGGAGAGGAGAAAGGTGAGGTGAAGGATGAAATAGGTAAATTTTTGTAAAGAAATAGATGTTCAAGGCAGCGTATATGATGGGAAATATAAAAGCTTAGAGGTGATGATATCAAAGCACGAATAACCATTATATTGGGATGCATAACCAAGAAAAAAACATTGTACAAAATTTGTTGTAAGTTTGTCAATACGGGTGGAGCCCAAATAAGAAAAACAGACATAACCAAAGGCTTGAAGATGAGTGAGGTCAAGTTTAGTGCAATATAGGACTTTATAAAGAGATTTGTGACAGAATAGGAGTGGGTAAGAGATTGATAAGATAAGTGAACGCTTCGTACTAGAGAAACTTAGGGAGAGATGCATGACGAAAAAGGGTGAGACTAGTTTTAGTTATCTGACAAATTTTTTGTTCAACAAAACCATTTTGTTATAGTTTATAGGGATAAGATATTCGAAGAATGATACCATTAGAAAGAAGATAGTGAGCAAAGACACTTTTGGTAAGTTCAGGAGCTTCATCACTGAAAGGTTTGTATGGTAGTGGAGAATAGATTTTGAGCGATGGTTTTAAAGGATTGAAAATCAAGCAATGCATGATGTTTATGGGTTTGAGGAAAAATCCAAATAAAACGACTAAAATTATCCACAAAAATAATGAAATATCGATAACCAGTGTGCGAAAGAGATGGGAAGAGACCCCAAATATCACAATGAATTAGTTGTAAAGGTTTAATAGAAAGGAGAGAAGATATAGGAAATGAAAGATGAACTCTTTTACCTTGAAGAGAAGAAGTACATGGGTTGAGAACATTTTTAAATTGCAAAACATCACATAATCTAGATAATGTAGATTGACATAGATGACTAAGACGTTGATTCCATAAATTTATTAAAATGGAGACAACTGTGAGAGCAACTGGATTTGTGAAATGCAATAAAATTTTCATTGGGTAAAGATTGTTATGAATTGGGCCCTCAAGAAGTAATATGTTAAATTTAAGATATTTACAGTGCAACCAAATGGATTAGATTTAATGATACAGGAATTATAGGTGACAAACTTTGCAGCAGATAAAATGTTAGTAGTAATGTGAGGAACAATCAGTATATCACGAAGATGAAGATTGTGAAACATGTGGGAAAGATTAAGGCACCAATGGATGAAATAGGAAGAGTGTGTCCATTATCGGCAATGACTTGATTTTATCCTTCATATGGTGTGACGGATTTTATGATATGAGAATGTGGAGTTATATGAGGAGTGGCGTCGGTATCTAGTAACTATTCAGTAACATTATTGGTAGAGAAGACTGTGGTAATATTATTTGTAGTGTGGTAGATTATAATGGAGTGGTTATGAGATTCGGGGTACCAAAACTAACAGTGAGCAGCAAGTCTTGCAGTTGAGTTAGAGAGTGATCCGGTAAGGAATCAGTAAAACCAGTTGATCAATCTTCTTTCATTTGATGTAATTAGTAGAATGAGGGTTCGCGTGTTCTCCTGGAGGTAAAATGGTTCCATCAACGTATCTAATAAGATTTGAGGTAATGAGAATAGCTCGTATTTGGTTTCTCCATACTAAGTAGTTCTTAGAATCTAGCGATATGGTAAAAAAAATTTGTGATTTTGTTGAACGGCAATGTAGGTAGACTATTTTCTGACATGTTTTTGGGTTGTAAAATTCTTCTCGTGTTGTGATGATTCTGTTGGTGTTTGGTTGTAGGAAAATTGTTGGTGTTTATTGTGTTTTGGGATTGAAAAATTCTACTAAATGGAGGTTTTAGTGTGTTTTTGAATACTAATGTGTTTTTGGATATGTATTGATGAGTTGTTTTCTATGGTTGTATTGGGTAGATTTGAATTGATGAATGTGTTGAGTGTTCTAAATTGAGATATTTTAATTTGACTAAAAAAAAGATGTTAAGGAAAATGTAGAGTAGACTTTGATACTATGAAAGAACGAAGTAATAAGAAAAAATGATATTGTATGTTACATATTATTAACTGAGAAATATCCGTTATTATACAACATGATGATAATTAGATGTGTGTGTGTGAAAATAATGACAAATTGTATAAGTAATATCAAAGTAATAAACCAAAAGGTACTTGAAATCAGCCACCAAAAGGTACTTGGACTAAAAGGTTGATCCCCAACCCCAAGGGCCCCCGGTCGCGGGCCCGACCACCGACGGAGGAGTGCATCACGGTCTGATCCCCAGCAGTCCCCTCACAGAGCGGTCCATTCCTCCTGTTGCCGAGAGTCGAACCTAGGACCTTGGACCAACTTACCCTGTGAGAGAACCACTGAGGCAACCCGTGCGGGCGTATATATATATACTTTAATACATATACATACATACATATATATAATAATAATATATTTTAAAATACTTAAAGATAATATGTGAAATTAAAATTAATTTTTATACCGTACAGTATCGGAATCAAATATAATATCAAATTCAATACAGTATTCATAACAACGTTTCTGACTCGACCATCTTATGCAAACACTATTTAGATCAACCCGACCACATGACTGCACCAGAAATAGTATGGTATTTATTTACAACATTAGTCTAACTCAAGCATCTTAGGCCACATTCACCGGACCAACGACACCAGGTACAAGCAGTGAAAGTGTTTACCAGTCAATTGGTGACAGCATACTCAGAAGTTGTTGTATGCATATAAATTTCGTGCAATCAAAAGCTGTTATTTTCAATGGGTGCATGATTTTTGGTCCTATGCCCTGTCAGCCTGTGGCCAATAAATTCACCGCAGGATAAGGAACGAATCCAGGACTATTTATTGTTATCACCTGTTTTTGTTTTGCTCCAATCAATACAGTGATTAATTGCAGTGTCATATCAAAATGTATATCTTTAATTCTATTTAATAATTTTTAATTCAAAATATCTTCAAAAATATTAATTTTGAAATAAATTTTGATTTAATAATAAAATGAATTTAAAATAAGTATTAATTTATAAATTATTTATTTTAATAAATTAATCTAATCTTGTTGATAATTTATTAATAAATATAATAGAAGAGATTATAATAAATTTAATTAATTAAAAATATTATATTTGAGTTTTATCTATAATAAAAATATAATTACAGAGGCATTAACAACTAAATATGTTTTTATTTAACTAAAAAGTACAACAAAAAAACAGAAGTGGAACTATATAGCCTATAAACTTTTGAAATTTTTTTAATTTAGTAAACAAATTTACAATTTTCAATTTAATGACTAACGTTTCAAATTTTACATAAAGTTAAAATATTTTTTAATAATATGACATAACCGTATTTAAAATAATATTTTTAATGTATTTATATAAGTTTTAAAATGTCAGTCATTAAATTAAAATTCTTAAAAAGTTTGACAATAAATTAAAAAAATCTAGACATTTTTTAATATGTTATTCCTATAGTTAAAAATGTATTATGATACCCTTTAATTATTTGACTTTAGGAGGTTGTTATTAATGTACAACATCTCTCTTTTTTACCTGTAGACAAATTACTGAGATGTAAATAGGTCAAATTTTTGTCAGAGAATTCTGTTTGTCGTATATTTTATATAAATAAAAAGAACAATAATGTGATGATAATTACGTTTACTCCATTAATTTCCACTCGAATACAACAAACACAGAATATACATAAAGAATCAAAGAAGAGAAGAAGAAATTTATGAAGATATTTTATAGAGAAAGAGAGAGAAGCTCTTAAATGTTCTTATCAATCATAGACAAAAGGGATTAAACTCAAGACACACATATGTTTGAAGCCTTGAAGTCTGTCTTATTTATTGGAGTTGAAGTAAAAATTAGCGAGTGTAAGAATTAGAGTGAAAAAATTATCAGAGTTTACTAGGGTACTTATCTGTAAGTACTAGGAGAGTTCAAAGACTATTTACAAGTGTTTTTGATAAATACTCAATCTCTGTAAATTTTCTCTTCTTCTTGATACTAGTAGAACCACTATAGTGAGATCCTTGAACGTAGATTGTACTATCTAACCAAGTAAAATCTTGGTGTTCTTTAATTTTCCGCAAACTTCAATACCTGCAAAATTCAACATCTTCATCAGTCTTTAAGGAGTAAGACAACAGTACACCACAATTATCCTAACAAATAAAAAATAAGAAAAGGGATAAATGATTTAAATAATTTGAATTTTATTATATTGTTCTCTCTTAATAATAACTCTAACATTAAAGTGATAATCATTGTTTTAAAAACGAAGTTAAACCAGTAAGACAAGAGGTTTATGATTTAGAAGATTCAACCGGCATTAAATTGTTATAAAATTGACTAAAAATTAAATTAAATAAAATAAATTGAAATATAATTGAAAGAAATTGTCCTGTCTATAGAAGAATTTAAAGTTTAATTAAAAAGAAATTGTTAAATACATATTAATAAATTTATTTTAGTTTATAAGAACTTATTATTTTTTTAAAATTGAATGTTTAATTAACAAATTGATTGACTTTTAACAACAAAAATTATTAAAATAAATAGAACTAAAAAATTGATTAGTTCAAAATTTTTATGATTGAACTGGTCGAACCGGATAAGTTTTTTAATCGTTAGTGATAATATCGAGACAATCTCTAATACTATTTTTCAGAAAATAAATTTTAAAAAATTATTGGTGTGAGTGAGAGAGTGATCGAAAAAAAAGATTTAAATATGAAAATCTTGATTAACAATGGAGATCCATTGTTCATCAGATATGCCTTATCCAATAAATAAGAAGGTACAAAATGTTGACGTTATTCACAATAATATACAAAACAACAGGCACAGTTTATATGCATTGAATTTGAAAATGAAAGTTGTACGGCGTAGACGAGAATGTTTCAGCTTGGAATGCAAATATCCCATATATTTTTCTCAATATTCGGTAGTTATAAATTTCATAATTAAGTATTTCAATAGGTCGGCTAGGCTCGAACCAACCTTTTTAAGGTATTGCTTGAATTTGGGTTCGATTTTGCTCGAGTTACTCAAACAATGTCGTTTCGAAAGTTAAAGGATCGTTTAGTTTCACTTTTATCTTTTTGGTGTTGTTTTAGTTTCTGTTTGTTGTTTTTTATTTCTATTTAAAAAAAACGAAAACTTGTTTAGTTGAAATTTGTAATATAAAAACTGAAAACAAAATTTTATTTTATTGAAATTTGTAATAAAAAACTAAAAACAAAAACATGTTTGATTTTATGATCATGTTTCTATTTTTTGTAATTATACTCTTATGTGAAATAATTATAATATATTATATTATATTTTCAAATTAATTAATTATCATTACAACTAAAATTAAAATATATGCAAATCAAATGTTATTTAAAAATTACACATTAATTGTATATAATAAAATTACATAAATTATAAATTATATTAAATCATTCTAATCAATAAAATAAGTCCATCATACCATAATTCTTAAAAACATAATAGTATTATCATTTACAAAAAGAAACAGAAAGCAATTATAAATAATATAATCACTACACATTTGTCTAGCAATTTCATCTCATTTGTAAGACATACCTTAAAGTTGTGTTGAAGTGATATTATACTCTACTTGAGAACTTACATCTTCATTTTTACTTTCCCTAATTTGTTCATTATTTTCAACACAACTTTCAAATAATTCACCACTTTGTCCATACATTCTAATATAGTCGTGTATAACACAACAAACAATAACAATGTATTTATGTCTCTTCATTCATAACTCGACACGCTTTTAAGTATAGCGAATCTTGCTTTTAGAACATCAAAACATCTTTTAATAACTTTATTTCCACATAATCATTGGAATCGTTCTTATTGTTCAAACCTTCCATCAATAAATGTAACCACATATAAGTGACACGAATCATAACATTTTCTACAAAGTATTAAATGGTAAACATGGTTCAAAATAAACATGGGCAACCATATTAAATGCTAAATTGCATAAAGTGTATGGAAATGATTGAAAACAAATAAAGGTGTAAATTTGATTATATAGTATAAAAATAAAGATGTAAATTTAAGCAAATTCATAATATATGCATGATGGTCAAGCCAACAGTCCCACTTCGGCTCTCTTCATTGCCGCAAGCTTCTCTCTATCGCCACTCTTTATTCTCCCCTCACTATTCACTTATTTGACAAGTTAATATGTTATACCACCCTAATATTCACTCCTTTCTTCCTTTTAGTAAGCTCTCTTCTTGTCCTCTTTTATGCAATCTTCTTATCTCATAGACTACTTCTCTTTACGTCAATATATTAAACGACTTTAAGGAAATCCTCCAAAGCTTTCGCCATTTAAGTAATAATTCAAAACTATAGCTTTAAGAATTACTACGCTGTTCTAAGTAGCGATGATCTTAAATGAAACGAGCATTTTATTGCAGAAATAGAACTCTCAAGGAGTACTTTGACCAATTTGAAACACGAATACAAACAATAATACCACCAAAATATTAGGTGCTTTAAGATAGTTACCAATGCTCCAAACCTAGGAATACAACTACTTGTTCATTATAGCTAATTATTATTAATGAACTAGACGTTCCTGAAATTGTAACATTTTTACTTTATCTTCAGACAAGGTAAACAAATGATCTCATCTTCACTTAAGACATGCAAGATACTTTAATACTACAGGTTTCCATTAACTTTTTCCATTTCAGGATTTGTCAAAGCACGAAGAGGGATATCGCTATATCCCTCAGCTAAGTGATCAAATTGCATATCTGAGACAAGTATCACGTCGTTATGCTATTTGTCACAAAGGTCTGCTTTGGGCTTGAAATTTTACCACAGGTCGCGTCCACCTTTGCAGGACAATCCCGCTTAGGTCCGCTTAAGCAAGATTCAGCTTTCTCATGTGAATGTCGCCGAATAATTCCGTTAGCTCTCGAACACTTCACTCGCACACAAGTATTTAAAGTGTTTCTCTCACATACAAAATAACACAAGTGTATAACAGAGTAAAGAAAGCAACAAGAGATAAATATATATAGCTGAAGCTACTATTTCATTAACTCTCAACAAAATGTTAACAAAAGATAAAGTGCCTCCTTCTCGAAGCAATTACAAGGAACTCCCTATTTGAAGCCCTAACAAGGAACTCCCTACTCGAAGCCCTTGCAATGAGAACTCCCTCAAAAGCTCTCAACTCTCGAAGTTCTCTCCTCTAAGTGAGTTCTCTTAATGAGTGAATGACTCAATGATTGAATTCCATAGCTCTCAACTCTAATGAGCTATTTATAGGCTTCTCTTGCTTAGAAAGCAAGTTCAAGATGTTTGAGGATCTCCACAATCCTAGTTCTCCTAGTTGATCCTATTAATTAAAGATTACACTGCATTACACCGACCAATGGGAAGACATCCTCTTTTCCTTAGGACTTTTCTAATTGGCTACATTATATCAGAATCTAATCAAATAAAGATTACGTGCTAACTTGGAAGATTGCATCCATAACCTTGAAGATCTCCATTATCTTCAAATGATTCTCCCACATGATCTTTATCTCTTAGATTTGATGAATCTCTAATGTGATATTCAAGTTGATCTCACCACATCATTATGTGTCACATCACCCACAGTTGTCACTTCGCTACTGATATGTTTTCCAAGTCACCAAGGCCTGTCCACACATAAGTTCATCAATGCACGTCCATGGATAAGTCTATCTTCCATGATCAAGCTCACTCATGGTGCAGTCTCGTCGCTCCATGACGAAGTACAAATCACAATCCGAGTTAGTATAAAACTTCACATATTTCATATATCTTCAACTTGCCTCGCTGAAGTTAAATGCTTATGCGCCTTATCATGCTCGCATGCCTTCGCGCATCTTCGCGGGGTCTCACACACCTTTGCGCATTCTCGCGCACCCTCAGGTCCCACACGACTTAGTTCGTTAACTATGTGCGGTCTCATATCCGAATCTCACGTCTCGTTGAAAATTTTCACCAATACGCGTTTACGCATGCCCATGCGTATCAAATCTCGCCTACTCTCGAGATCTTTGCCGATAATACTCGCATCCTTTGCCTACTTCGCAACTTCCTCGAATTTTGCTCACCAACTCACAAGACTTCGCCTTGTTCCCTCGTCAAGACGCCTTTCTCGTGTTGACCTGCATGCCAAGCATTGGCAACGTGATTTTAGTTTGAGAGTAAGGTTGTTAGAGTTTTTTAAGTTGGGTTTCAAACCAACCTTTAAGTTTGAACTTAGTCATTATTAATGAAACGATTCATACTTGGAGTGTTGACTTTAAATCGAGTTAAATTAGATTGGATTGGGTAAAATTCGAACTTTTCTATATCTTTATTCATTAATACCCCACTTTTTTTTTCCAATACTTAGTAATTATAAGTTTCAAAGTCAAGTATTGTTAGAGTTTACAATGGACCTACGGGCCCACAAGAGAAGGAAAGTTAGACCACATACAAGTCTAAGTAAGGTTCCATCCTAAAACCAATTGGTGATATGTGGAGTAGCTCACTATACTTATATGTTGGTCTTCTTTCCTCATTTTTTTCAATATGGGACAAACTTTCATTTTTATATTTCAACACACCCCCCTCGCGTGTGGGTTTAACACGTGACATAATCTATCATTTCGAGGTGTTAACGACTAACATAAGAGCAACCTGCTTTGATACCATGTTAGAATTTATAATGGGCCTACGGGCCCATACGAGAAGAAAAATTAGACCACATACAAGTCTAAGTAAGGTTCCATCCTAAAACCAATTGGTAATAGGTAGAGTAGCTCACTAGACTTATATGTTGGTCTTTTTTCCTTTTTTTTCCAATATGAGATAAACTCCTATTTTTATATTTCAACAAGTACGGTAACATGTCAGATTCTAACTCAAAATTCGATTAAATTTTAAAGTGTGACTCAATTTTTAAATTATTTAAATCGATGTTATTTTGAAATAAATATCAAATTATTATAATCATTAAATTCGAGATCATACCAACTTTTTAGATTTAGAATATGTTTCATAAATCGCTCAATTCAAATTTAATATGTTGATTTTACGTTGGGTAAGATTTCGATGAGCTGAGCTCATGCCCATATGTCATTCCTATTTATAATCCATCAACACCTTTAACCTTTAACCTTTCAGCCTTGACTGCTTGGAGGGGAGGAGGCTTTAATGGCGGATCACTGTCTTCTTCTGGCGGTGGTCACGAAGGACAGTGAAGACATGACACCACCCAGAGCAGACCATAGTGTTAATGAAGAAGCGGTGTGAATTATTGCAGGGACCATTATGTTTTGTGCTGTCAATTTAGGCATTGTCAGGACACGAAAAGGCCCTGTGAAGGCAACTCGACTTCGCTTGCTCCTATCCTATGTGCCGAATGTTAAGAAATTTTCCTGTTGTCATTTTAGCTCCTGTCAGGACTCCCAACCAATCACATTCATTTTGATCATTTACTACCGACATTTATGAGCCACCATTTATTGCATTTGCTTACAACACCTCTCGCTACTGAGTACTGACCTGTTTATGTTTATTTATATACTTATATACTTATATTTTTAAATTTAATAAAATATATTTATTTGAATTTTTAGTTTTTAAAATTTTGTTTCTTCCTATTTTTATAATTTATGAAAATCATAATGAGTCATTTTTTTAATAACATGATTTACTATCAATAAGATATATATTATTTAATTATTTAGTATGAGTTATCAATAAAAATGTTGAATAATTTAATTCAATATTATATATTAAATTATTTAATATTAATTATTAATAATAATTATAAATAATTTAATTTAATAATTCAACTCAAATTTTAATTAAATATTAAAATTTTAATATAATAATTATCCAGAAATATAATTTAAATTTAGAATACGGTCAAAGTAAATAAAATTTGATTTAATAATTAAATAATATTTTAATATAAATTATTTATTTTAAATAAAATACAAAATTTTTACAAAATTTTATATAATTTATTTATACATAAAAATAATTTATATTCAAGTTTATCTAATATGTCAGTATTAAAAATTAACAACACTAAACATAATTTTGTTTTTATTTATAAAATAAACAAAAAATAACAATAAAATTTTCAAACTTTTTTGCAGATTTTAAGTTTATAGTAAAATTCCTACTCTTTAGATTTCTATTTTAAATAACAATAAAATACTCATAACATAAATATTAATCAAATATTATTGACATAAATACCTAATACAGCTCTTAAATTAATTCAATTTAAATTAATAATTATTTAATTATCTTAAATTACCGATTTGAATTAAATTTAATTGGTTCAGGTTAAGACTAAGACTTAGAATTAAATTTTTCATATAAGTGCTATTTAATTAATCCGCGTGCAATACTTCTCTTATCTTTTTTTTCAACAAAAGTTTAATAATTTTTAAAATTACAAAAAATTTTAAAATTTTAAAGATTAATTAAAATTAGAAGAGCATCATGTAATGATGACTTTTACTTGGAAAAAAACCTTTATAAATGGCTTACGCATATTCGTGAAAATAGGTCGGGTTGGGCCGCCTTGACTAGTCCAAGCCTTGCCTATTTTTTTTTTAAAGCCGAGTCAAATCTAAAACTCGATTAGGTTCAATTAAATTTATTTTATTTTAAAAAATTCAAAACAATATTGTTTTATAAAAAGTGCATACTTTAGCTCACGTGAGATCGAGCGGTCAAAACTCGACGCGAAGTTTAAAATTGAAAGAAAAAGTTCAAACCCATCTTAAATATTTTGAACCGACTAACTTTTCATTTCAGTTTAATTTAATAATTTTTATTGTTAAAAACTGATCAAATTATTTATTAAACTAACTAGTTTCATTAATTATAATAGTTTCATTAATTATAATAATTTAATTATTTTTTAAATTCTTTAATTTTTCTCCATTTTTACCAATTTTATAATAATTTAATATCATTCAACCTTTAAATTTTAAGTTTGTTATCTTATTTACATAATTTTTTGTTTTTGGTTCAATTTGTAAAATGTTGATAATGATTGATCCATCTCATTTTGTTTTTTGTCAATAAAAGCTGTGACTTACTTGGGAATTCCATTAAAAAGGACATGTACCAGACCATTCAATCATCCACCAGCTTGAAATTTTGTACTCAGGGTCAAGTTCTGACTAAATATATTTTTAAGCTTTTTAAAAATTAAAAATGACATAACTTCGCCCAAAATGACTAACAGTTTTTTTAAGATAGGTCGTTCGGGTCAAACTTAATTCAAAATTAAAAAATTAAAAAAAGCTTAAATAAGGCTTAAAGCTCGATCAAGATTAGATGGAATTATGTTAATTTTGAGTTCAGATTTTCTGTCCAAAATTATGGTGTCTTATTGTGTCCAATAAATCTCAGCCATTTATTTATGTGAGATTCGCATTGAGCCCACGTGGATCCTGCAAAATAAATGACTGAGATTCTATGAGACAGAATAAAACAGAGTAAAACTGGACAGAAGATCGGTAATTTTAAGTTGTACAGCACCAAGCCAGGTGGGTCCATGCTCAATTGCCAATCCTAATTGCGTGAACTTGCAAATGTTGAACAGTTGAAGTATGACGTGAGATACATATGTATGTATATGTATATATTATATATACATGGAGTTCACATAGGCTCAAGGCCAGAGGAGGTAAGAATAATAATAACCGACGTTACGTCCAAATATCAAACAGTTGTGGGATGGGCATCCCAAGAAGAAAGGATTCTTTGCCCTTGACTCGGGACATTGGCTAGTTTCCAATCATGTCTCGTCGTGACTGAATCTAATAGTCTTGTTGTCATCTTCTCGTTTGCTTTTTGGTCTGTGTAACTCTTCTTTTGGCTTGTACTATAACAGTCGTACAACTGCTTTTCCTTTTCTTCTTGTGATTGTTTAATTTCTGATGAGGCCATGTTCCATGGTCGTTGGTCCATTTAGAACGCTTTGTCTGAACAGGTTGGCAATATTTTGAAATTAAACAAAAAGTTGAATTACTGAGATAAAATGTTTAAAGTTTACTGTTCAGTTTAAGATGGAATAAATTTAAATAATTTAAAAAATACTTAAAAGATATTATCTTTATTTTCAAGTTTAATTTAAAAAATTTATTAAATAAAAATTAATCGATTTATTGAAATTTATATAAATTTATTAATTTTAAAAATCTATTAGTTAATTAATAAAATAATTGATTTTTAACAACAAAATTTATTAAAATAAAATAAACTAAAAAGTTGACTAGTTTAATTTTTTTATGGTCAAACAGACCAAATTGATTGAATTTTTAATCATTGATGTTTAATGTTAGTAATGGTTCGAACTTAGTCTAATTAAAATTTTTAAACAAAATCTAAATTTTAATTTCTGAATTTAAAATATAAATTTTATTATTTGGCTTCAAATTTATTTGAATAATGTCTCATGTTTAGTATTAATAATAAGTTGAACCCATATAATTCAAATTATTTTAAATTAAATTTCAATTTATGTGGGTCTATTAGAATGTCTCTCTACTTAGCAAGATAATGAAGTGTATTATCGAACCTCTTTAGATTTCACCAAAATAACGATTACAAAATTTTCAATATAAAAATATTTTATTATAATAAAATTAAATAATTAAGCTATTGATAAGATCATATCTTGACTAATTATTTGATATCATCTCCTTTGTTTTGAATTTATTTTGTGCTTAAATGTTAAAATTAATGTTTGTTTTCTTTTAGGAGATGAAAAGTGAAAATTGCATTGAATTGAGACTCTATTGATGATAATCACAACTTTTGTATAAAGTGAAGAGATTGATGCATTGAATAACACTGATCATTTGAAAAGTTAAAGTTTAACCGAGAAGCTTCCTGTTATTCCTATTATGTAGGGATTGATTTTGAATTCGTTTTCGATAGGCACCTTTACAAGTTATAGTTAGATTAAGATTATATTATAAAACCTTTATAAGTTATAGTTAGATTAAGATTAGATTATAAAACCTTTTAAAAGGGGCGTTCCTCACAATAGAAAATTGTTCTATCCTTTCTTACATTTTTAGCAATTATCTGTCTTTCTTCTATTTTTGTTATTTGAGCAAAAATCATGTGTGACTAAACTTAATTGGTTTGATTCAAGGGGATTCAATAATCTCATTGTAACTTCGTGAGGTTTTGTGTTTTAAACTTTTATTCACGCTTTAATTCAAGTATTTCTTGTTTTGAGTTTTCATGTTTCATGAATGATTGATATTCGATTAATCTGACAATTTAATTTAATATTAATTATTCTGTCGATATCAATGAATTCAGTGACCTGTAATTGTCATGAAGGATTGGTACAAGTAGCAAATAGGTTATTTATGAAATTTCATATTTAACTTATGATAAATAAGAAAACTAAATTGAATAGTTGCAACTATGTTGATTGTTTAATTTAGGTTTTAGTTTTTTTTTCATGGAGCTTATTGCTATGAATTATTTGATATAGAATGCTATCACAATTAGTTAATAGATAGTAAGTTTTGGTTTAGATGTTAGGAAAATTTGAGACTTATTACGGCTATTTTAATATGTTTCAGACTAATTACTGGAATCATGAAAATATTATCTTTAAACCAGTGATCATCGTTACAATTAGATTAGATTAGATCTTTTTTTTGAATCGGAGTTTGGTAATTTTGATTTTCTCAATTTTAAATTCAGTTGATTTAATTTGTTTTCGTATTAATTTAGTTAATCAATTATTTAATCAAAATTTTCATTTAATTTTACTTTAAATTAAGAAGCCACTATTTAGTTTGCTAGGGATTCAACCTGATTCCATGATTATTACAACAATTTAGAGAATCAGAATTATTTTGGAAGTTTCAACAACTCGACCAGTTTTTTTTTTCAATATTCAAAGTCTTTTTGACTTTACGAATCACACCAACTACTGACTCACCAAAAATATTTATAAAGTACTTTTAATTACAAAAAGATGACGCATTGAAATAGCTAATATCAATTAATTTGAACTCGTGACTCAGTTATGAATCGTTGATTCATCAAGTGAGTTATTTATAATTTGCGAGTTATTATATTTATTGTTAATGCATATTTTGAAAATGACAATTACAAGTTCTATCGTAATAATAATAAAAAAAACAATCAAACAAATCTCACGACCACTTATATTTAAGCAAATATTGAATTATTTGGACGATCAGGATGATAATTTTTTATCAGTCCGAAGTTAACAAACAATTAACCAGATTTCGAATATGACTCAATTTTTTATTAATTTTAAAATGACCTAATTTGAATTTTAAAAATATCAAATAAAATGACATTATTTTAAATTTTAAATTTAAAAAATTAATAGAATTTTAATTATAATATAAACTTGTGGGCTTAGGCTTATGCCTGCCTTAATCCGAAATCAAATCACCTATTTTTATTACTCTTTTATGTAAAAATCTATAAATTCAATAAATATAACCTACAAAAATTTCAGAAAGATACGTCAAAGAAGATCATTCCTACTTCGATCCAATGTCAAAGTCGATTAGATAAGTGATTCGACTTAGATTAAGAACCTCTTTTTAAAAAAGTAAGAATAGAATTTACAAGACAGGGTTGGAAGTACATTGTTGTCGCTTGTGGCAGCGGCGTAGATGATAATTGACATAATGACACGTGAAGGCTAAAGGGACCCAGAACCAAAGAAACTTGACCCCAATCATTGTCGTTTTACGCTGTGTAAGGTGAAAAACACAGTGGTCTCGTCTATTAATTGGTGGGGACAGGGCACTCATTGGAATGAGATAAATGTTATAAATGCATTTGCGTACATCCGAATTTCCGGACTCTCTTATGGGTTTTAGATTGTTTGTTGTTTGCCAAGGCGGGCCGAGCTCAGGTCTGGTACTCCGGCCTGAGGCCTTGGGCCTGACCTTAAACTCGAATCGTATTATATTTAGACAACCCTATTAAAACAACAATAATAATTTGATAAAAAGTTGATAAAACAACAATGGTTCTGCCGGATTCTGCTGGATCAGGTTGTCGTTGTTCTGATCCATTATCCTGCGTAATCCTGACTATCGGATACCTGCAAAACAGACAAAGGCACGCCGGGGGTTGATTCCCCGAAGGCCCCTCCGACGCTCAAGTCAATGTTCTTGTAAGATTTTGGCTGGTGTAAACGGAAAAAAACAGGGTTGAGCTCTCATACCTTAATCTCAGCAGAATAGTACATTATATACCTGTAATTGCCATTAGATTTAGGTTTACGTGAGTTATTGTGTCTGCACGGGAGTCTAACACTCGATGGGCCGAACGGGCCGTGGACGTCGGGCAGTCGTCATCTGGGCTCGGTGCTGAGCTTAGGAGGGCCAATTTAGCCGACCCGACCAAACAATAATACCTTTTACCCTTTTAATCTCTTATTTATCGGTTTAAATTCTAGTTTGATTTTTAAAACATTTATTATAATAATGCATTATAATTGATAATTTTTTAAATAATTTTTATAAAATTATTTGCTTTGTTTTTTAAGACCTGGTGGCAATGGCGGCAACAGCCGAGCCGAGCCCTAGCCGCCGCCGGGAGTTCCCGTCCCCGTGGCCTGGTTGGCGGGTGCCACAAATTGTACTGTTAAAGATCCGCTAACAACAGTACAGTAGCAGTAACAGAGCGTTTAGTACGAATGAGAAGTTATTGCTAGTCTGCTACAGTGTACTTGATATGATAAAAACTAATTGGTGGATGGATCCGGCCCTTAATTTATATCAATTAATATTATTTTGGATATAAGTTAAAAAATCCAAAATTTGAATTATCATATTAGTCGAGACTGAAATAATATTATTTTGTTAAATTTTAACAAAATGATATTACTTGTGATTGAATTGAATTGTAAAATTTAAAATTGAATCAAATTTTAAAATAAAAATACAATTAAAACAAATTTTATTTATAACTTCAAGAGTACCTCGTAAATATAGACCTTATTTACGGTCTAACTTAAACGAAAAAAGATTGATTATTTTAGATTTATAAAAAACATGCTTTAGAATCGTTGCCATAAAATAGAATTAGAAGACGGAACTGTGTCTTGGCTAGCATATCTGAAATCTAAGCTCCAATATTTATCCTTTTCTCTTATGGAAATTTATTTTATAAACTAATTGACTAATACATAGGCTAGAAACGCCAATTTATTTTAAAATTTGATTCAATTAATATTCGACAAACTTAGGATAAGAGTTTTTCTCAATTTATGTAGTATAGCAACGCCATACATCTTTGGTTTCTGTTATCCTTGTGTGCCCTGTTACCAAGGGTTATATATAAAAAATAATCCAATAATTTTTATAAAAAAGTGTAAACTTATTTTTATCAATTATAAGACATTAATATAATTGATAATGTTTCAGTATTAGTATTATTATTATGATAATAATGTTTTAGTATTACCTAATAGGCATATAAGAGAAAATCAAATAATTTTATAAAAAATTTCTCAAAAGAATATAATCAATGCATAAAAATATAAAAGATTAATCATAATAAAAAATTTCTTCCTAAAAATACTTCTATTTCAATTGAATTATAAATAATTAGAAAATATTTTTTCAATTCTTTCCGCATACTTTGATTAATAATAAAATTAAAATTACATCTATTTATAACGTTATTTAAAAATTGAATATTTTTTTATAAATCTTATTTATAACTAAAATCTGATTTGACTTTATTTATAAATTCTATTTATTAGAATCTAATTTCTAACTAAAATATGATACTTTGAGGGTCCAAAACGATCTGGGCCTACCAATATCTTTTGCTTAGATGGGCCCATAAATCAGACTACGTCGTGTCAATTCTGGGTCATTTACACTTGATATTAC
>JAOSBP010000009.1:21048370-21059366 GCA_027563825.1 Erythroxylum mucronatum
GGTGGACAAAAAATTGGAGACAGCAACCAAACATCATCAGAGACAAGATTATTTTGTCCTGTCATCTGTCCCCGTCCTCGGGGACATCAACCATACAGGGGGTAAAAGACTAGAAGTAACCTGCTAATGTATAGTTGGAAAATGCATTAACATAAATACAGTGGTGAGAAGAGGTAATACAAAAACGTGTAAACTATATGGTCTTGTGGACCGGATCATCTATATGATATACAACAAGAAAGTTAAGATATTTGATGTTTTTCCTTTTTGAATGAGGTCTCAATTTTAATGACAATTTCATTAGATATCTTATTTCTAGAATTCTTCATTTTTCCGATCCAATTCATTTACCACCGCGAACGCCAGTTAAATTTAGACATGGCATATTTTTAGTTTGGAGAACCCAAGTAATCTCTTTCAAATTTGAGAAACAGTTTGCAGAAGTCTTTTTTCCTTTTGAAAAATACAGGAGCGAAACAATCAACGTGTTGATAATGGAAGATTCAAAGTATTCTTCCAATGTATCACTTTTGGTTCAATGGAATTCATAAGATATCCTATTTTTAGAATTCTTCATTTTTCTGATCCAATTCTTGAAACTTGTACGTCAACAATATTCTCGTCCTACTCAACAAACGACGCCGTTCTAGCCCCTACGACTCCATTACTATGTCGTTTCGTTTGACTATTCTTGCTTGTAATACGTTAAACGGTTAGTCGTCCAGTCGACCTAGCTTCAAAGGTTCGGAAAATGTAACTGTAAGCTTTTGGTCCCTCATAATGTTTTTGCTTGCATTGTTAGATCTGCTGTGATTTTTAGGGTTTTCTGTACTTGTCAAAACTTCTCTGTTATGTTACATTGTTATGGTGAATTTGAACTCGACTCTTCTGTATTCAGTTGTTGCGTGTGTGCTTTTAGGAAATTGGATAAGGAACCCTAAGCAACTTTGTATATGTGCTTCTTATCTGGAGCTGGCACTTTGGCGGATTCGTTTGCGTTAGTTAGTTATGGAAGTATAGTAAGCTGTTTTAGGGACTTGATTTGACTTCTCTTTCTGTTCTGCTATTGTTCATTAAAGTTCTTACCTGTGCTACATCAAAGTGCTGCTTACCATACAGTAGCTATATGAATGCTGCATTCAGTTGTTGATTTCTAATATGTTTGTTAAGCTACACTTGGTTATCATATTTTGTCAAACCATCTTAATTCATTAGTAAATGTGGTGCTTGCATTTCGTCATTTTTGGTAGTTTGCAGCTTTTGTTAAACTGTTAGAGTATTGGGAATGGAGTCGCACTTGTGAGGGAGAGCTTTGTCGCCTATATGGTCTTACCTGGCTCGAATCCGGATTAGTTGATTGTCCGTGTAGCGTCGGATACCGGGTGGTTTAACTCCAAAAAAAAAAAAAAAACTGCTAGATGATCTCATTTTATTGGATGTTGGTGTTTTCAGGTGATGGATCTCCTCGTCATTTTGAGTTTTTGTGGAAGATTTAACAAAATTTGAAATCAGATCTGTTTGAGTTCTCTTCATTTCTTTTCTGACTTTTATCCTGTCTTGCTAGTTGGAATTGCATCATTGAGTTCTTGAAGTGTAGTTCTGAAATCTACTAACAAGATTTATGTTCATCTCAGAGATTATCCTGTAGTTTTCTACCTGCTGTGATGAAATCCTTGAACAGTTGCAATGACTCGGTGTATTCCAAAGGATTTCTGAGCAGTGTCAATAGGTTAAATTTGGTTTGATCGGACTTGGTTTCGAGCATGAGTATTCGATCTTGATTGGGCTTATGCTTGATAATTACTCAGGCTTAGGTCGAGCTGACTTGAAATTAAGGGTATAGTTTGAGCTCGGCTCTTAGCCCCGTCGGTTTGGAGAGCTCCAATCTCCAAAATGATATCATTTAGAGAGAGTTTCTTATGCATTAGTAGGTCTTCGGTTGACCTCAAGTTCGTGTTTGACTTAATCGAGTAGGCTACCATACCTAATATTTTTAAATTCGAAATTTCAACTCTTATTATTATGTTTTGAATTAAAACTTAAAATATTAAAAATTCAACTAATTCCACTTGTTTGATCATAAAATTTTTGAATTGATTTGGTTTTAAGCTTTTCGGTTTAATTTATTTAAATAATTTTTGTTAAAAATCGATCTATTTATTAATTGATCGAAATTAATATTTTTTATAAATTAATAAATTTTTTATTTAACACTTTTTTAAATTAAGCACAATTTTTAATTATATTAAAAAATTTTAATTTATGCGATCTTTATTCTATTTTATAACAGTTTAATATTTATGAAACTTTAAATTTTTATCTTTAAGATTTTTAAAACATTGTAAAATACAGAAATAATTGTCCCAAATAATAACAAACCTCAAGAATCCGACAGGGACATATAGACCCAAATGAAATCACTTGTGTCAGTTTTGATGTTCCAATTCTGTTTCAATTCATATCATTTATATATTTATGTGAGATTCATATAAAAATGTTGATGAGATTAATTAGAACATAATTGAAACATCAAAACTGACATAAGTGATCACGTCCCACATAGATGTAAAAGTGTGGATGATATATGGGACCTATGTAAAAGTGTGGATGAAATGAATTGAAACAGGGTTGAAACATCAAAACTGGCACAAGTGATTTCATTTGGATCTATACCTATATAAAAGTGTAGATGAGATGAATTATAACAAGATTGGAACATCAAAACTAGCACAGGTGATCACGTCCCGTATAGATCGGCTTTAGATTCTTTGCTCCATTTAGCCAATGCCAATCCTGTGCCATGAGTTTACCTCCCCCAAAACAAATAGGACATGAGTTGGAATACCGTGTTTTTGTTAGGGTGTTTTAAGTTTGTATTACTTAATTTTATTCATACATTTATGTAGATCTTATATAAATATATAAATAAGATTTAAAAAAATAAAGTAGTATCGAAACAAAGCCAATGTTGAAGCTCATAACTTAGGAACAAGATCCTCTATTCAGTTTTATAGTATCTTATTGTGTCTAGTAAATCTCAGCTATTTATTTATGCGGGTTTCGCGTGGGCTCCACATAAATAAACGTGGAGTCCGCATAAATAAATAGCTGAGATTCACTTAACACAATAAGACACCATAAAAACTGAACCGAAGATCTGGACTCCATAATTTAGCACGGGTCTTACATTTATATGCTAGCCATTGTAGTTTGAATTTCCCCCTAACTCTCTAATTAATGCTGTTAGTAATGACTTTGTTTCTAAAAAAAAAAAGTATTAGCATACTTAAATTTGTAGGTAAAAGCTAATGGCATAGGGTTGACATTGGTCAATGGGCAGAGGATCTGACCCATATAGACCTGGCGGTTGGCACGTTTCGCGTGGGTCCGATTGTTGTGTGTCTCAGGTCAGCAAAGGGTCCATAGTTTTTATCCAACGGTTAGCAAACCAACGTGTAAAATCGTATCGTGCTGCTGAGCATCACCGGATCTACCTATATGTATAATGCAATTCGTTGACATGTACTCAATTCTATTCCCATCAATATGGATGCCGAATCAGGTGAGTCTCCCGAATTCAGTGACAATAGACCCTAACTTGCAACCATATGGTGGTGATTACTAAGCGAATTTGGATCATGTGTTTGCAGTGATCGAGTTCTTGGGCTGCGTTCCTTTGTTACAGAGGCTTCCCAGCTCTTCTCTCAAGAGAATTGCACAACTTGTTACTGTTAAACACTATGGTGATTTTCGAATTCTTCGCCTACTTTTGAGATGAGAGGTAGTGATTATTGTTTAATCGCTCTTTTTTTTTTTGGTCATTTTGTTACGTTGTAGAGAAAGGAGAGTACGTGATTCGCGAAGGCGAAATTGGGGAAGGAATATATTTCGTGTGGGAAGGGGAGGTCAGTTTGCTTTGACGTCCTTAAATTTTGATTCTTCATTGTTGTCCTCTTTCGTCTTCTTCTCTGAATTGGAACTTGTGCATCATGATGCAATTCGCATAGGCTGAAGTCTGTGGATCAGTTCACGCGGAGGATGACCCCCCAGCTGAGTTTCAGTTGAAACGATACGATTACTTTGGGGATGGTGAGGTGCCCGTTTGACTTAATCTTATGTGGTATAATTGTTTTTTTGGATAGTTTTTTTAGTTTTTTTAGTAATGTGATGCATTTTTCACAGTCGTTCGCATTGGTGTTGAATTTGCCATTATGTCACGATTCTTTTTCACGATTATGTTCCATGATGAGATCAATTAATCTGTTGCTAAGGGTAAATGTCCATGCTTGTGCAGGAACATCTCTATCCGTTCAGCAGGCAAATGTGATTGCTTTGACTAAGGTAGTTGGAAGATATTGATAGTATTCTTGTTGTGCTATTTTAGTAAACCTGGTGGATGAAAGCTGAAATTATGCTATTGAATTTTGTGTATTGTGAAACAGCTGACTTGCATAGTGCTGCCTCATGAACACTGTACTTTGCTTAAACCAAAATCAATATGGAGTGCAGATCAGACACCAGGCACGTGCTCTCTTGTGGAGAGTATACTTCATCTGGAGCCACTAGAAGTACGTATATCGTTATGTTATTGTTGCTATTTACTCATAAAACTTTGATGGTTGACCATTTTAGTAGAGAAACTGTGTAAACTTTAGTAAGCTGGAAGTACTGGTTTCTTCTGTTAGAACACGTGGCATCAGTGACATTTAGTTTCTTGATGGTGTGGCCCAAAGACACATCCAAGATAAGTAGCATTAGTGGTTTTCTGTGTTGCTCATTTCTTTGGTAGCTACTTCTTGATCTATGGGTGTCAAGTATTTAAACACGTGGATTATGCTAAAGTGTTGTTTGCTTGATTTGCAGGTAAATATATTCCAGGGTATCACCTTGCCGAATGCCCCGAAATTCGGAAAAGTTTTTGGCGGACAGTTTGTTGGGCAGGTATGCCACCATCTGTTCCTTCTTCAATTTTGGATCATTTACTATTATTTCTTGCATGCCATTGGCATGGTAAGAGTGATTGTCTATGCAAAGAGGAGTCGCTTACTTTGTGTTACTGGTGCATGTGTGAGTATGTTTAAGTATTGAAGAAGTTTTTACCATAAAAAGTTCCTTCTAAACATTTTAAATGCTCTTTCATTTTATCTTTTGTGACAGAATTGTTATTGGTAACTGTAGAAGAATCACTTGGCCTTTTTATGTATCTCATGGCATTTCTTGTTTACTGCAGGCATTGGCTGCAGCATCAAAGACGGTTGATTGCCTGAAAATTTTACATAGCTTGCACGCCTACTTCCTACTTGTTGGGGATTATGACAGTAAGTATATTCTTAGTAAACCTGATCATGATGAAAATCTGTAATTGCATTTCATTAACATTTTTGGTCAGGAAATCAATACCATCTCTGGTTGTCGTGAAAAAGGTTGTCCTACTGAACCTTAAACTTTGATAGTTAGATATTGACAAGGAATTTCACAAGTAGCTCAAAAAATGAACTCCTCTGTCATTGTCTTGAGAGCATAGAAAGTTTTGATTTCTTAGTATATTATTGCTTGGCTTCTTATTTTTCACTAACTTTTTCTTTGGCCACCATATCTCCAATTCATGGAGTTGCAATGGAGATGTTTCTCAGAGTGTATACATGTCTATTTTGACAGTTCCTATTGTATACTATGTTCACCGTGTGCGTGATGGAAAAAGCTTTGCTACACGAAGGGTTGAGGCAATACAAAAAGGAAACGTTGTGTTCACATTGTTTGCTTCATTTCAGGTACTGCAGTTGAATATTTGTGTCCATCATGAGATTTTCTGAGCATTCTCAAGCATGTAGGTTTGATTTCTACTATAATTTAATTTAATTATTTTATTCAAGAAAGGAATGCACTTAGCCGATCCATTCTTTATCAGACTGATCAATGATGTGATGGTGAGAAAACTTTAGCTATGAGTTTGTATAAAAAGGAGTTTATAAAGATTCAGTATTGGATGTTCTCGGTTCTCAAATGAAATCTGAAGGAATTTTAAGAACTAGTGGATGAGAATACTTGACTGTTGTCATTGGTATGACATCGTATTGAGTGGGTAGAGAAATCAGTGACTTCCTATATTAGGTGCTCCACTCCAGGATAGAGTGATTTTGAGTTTGTTTACAACATGAGTGATAGTTGTCCTAATATCTACCAAAGGTCATTGGTTTTCTATTTTAAGAACTTTCTAATATATTCTGTATTTGTTATTGTTTTCACAAGTCAAGTGTAACTTTACTCTCCAAATGTGTTTCAAAGAGTTAGCTGTAGAAGCTTGATTCCAATAACCCAAGAATTCATGTAATGATGGGTGTCGTTTTACAGAAAGAAGAGAATGGGTTTGATCACCAGGAAGTGGCAATGCCGTTGGTGCCAGAACCAGAGACGGTGAGTGGAATGCACTCTTAGTTATTGTTTTTTATTTCTAGCTCCTTGCTGCAATGGTTTGAACATTTAGCTGTGGCAGCTTCTTTCAATAGAAGAATTACGAGATAAACGCCTAACTGATCCTCGTCTTCCAAGGTATGATAAATTGAATTTTTGAGTTTTCCTCTTAATGCATTCTGTATAATTCTTGCAAACCCATTACTATAGATGACTTTTAGTTCGTCTTCCTTTTCTCCAAAAACTTGTTCTCTATTCCACGACTTTGGTTCATTAATTTTTTTCAAGTGAACCATGCCACAGTAAAGACAAGTATCTGGCACAATATGCCAGTCCATTCTTTTGGAGACGCTATGGATCTTTTTGTTCACAAGTGCAGACATGTTAGATGATTAAATCAAATGGCGAAGGCACTCCTAACACTAAGATTGTATTGTAAATTGAGTTTATGCATAGTAGGTTTCTTGTCTTGTAGGCTTTAAGAACAAGCTATTTCTCCTACAGTATAAGAGTTTCTTAGATCCCTATGGAATATAAATATCTTGTAATTTAATTTGCTATGTGCATTCGTGTTTCGGCAAGCAAGAGTTGAAAGTTCCACTTGCTGTTTCAGGACGTACAGGAACAAGGTGGCTACAAAGAATTTTGTTCCTTGGCCCATAGAAATAAGATTCTGTGAGCCGAACACAAACACAAATCAGACAAAATCTCCTCCAAGGTAGGATTGGTTTACAATGTTAGCAGTCTTTTGCTTTTTATACTGCACGTTTTTTCTTTCAGCTGCGTAGCTATTCTTTACTATCCTTGTGACAGATTTGTATTTCTCTTCCCCATCGCCTTTCAGCTTGAGGTACTGGTTTAGAGCAAAAGGAAAACTTTCGGATGACCAGGCTTTGCATAGGTAAGGAGCCCTTGCTAAAATGAATCTTGTAAAAGTATGGCCCTTACCGGTTGCCATCATCTATAAGAATTATTTTTCATCCAGTTGACAGTTTTCTTAAACCAGCTATGACCAACAAGCAACTTATTAATACATCGCCTGTTATACTTTCCTGAACACATACGAATTTGGTCTATTGCAGATGTGTTGCAGCATATGCTTCAGATCTCTTATTTCTTCAAGTCAGTATGAATCCTCACCGTGCTAGAGGCTTGAAGACTTCTTGTGTTAGTCTAGACCATTCGTAAGTAGACTCTGTGTATATCATTGCTTGCATCTAGTAAAAGCAGTGGAATCTGCTGAAGATGTATATGCTAAACACAGCCCACAGAGAATTGTTCCCAATCTCTATTTGGCTTCTTTTCAACATATGCTTGACGCTCTTTTTCTCTCAGGATGTGGTTTCACCGTGCTTTTAGAGCTGATGAGTGGATACTGTTTTCGGTGAGTTGAACATCATGTTTTTTCATTGATCAGGTCGTTAGAATGTTACTAATTTCTATCACCTCTTAACAGATTACGTCTCCTGCTGCTCACAATGCACGTGGCTTTGTATTGGCCAATATGTTCAACCGAAAGGGAGAGGCAAGTATTCTCATCCATGTTCTTGTCCTGCTGCTTTTACATAGAGCAAGCTGTATCACAACTTTTTGCTGGAGAAAGAGGGAGAGAGAGAGAGGGTGTGATGAACTAAGTTTGTTCCTATTTTGTTGTGCAGCATATTGTAACATTAACACAGGAGGGTCTCCTGAGAAAGATTTCAACCCAAAATCAAACCCCTGCATCGAAGCTATGAGTAGAAGGACCAAGATCACAATGCTTTCATCCCATGAACACTTCGCAGGGCTTCTGATAAAGCAACATTCGTTTGGAGCACTGATCCGGCTCACAGAAACATAAACAATAACTATCTCATTTGATATATGATTCTGCTACTGAATTTCTCTATAAGTTGAGTTTGAGTGACTTAGATATCTGGAATGTTTCATGACAAAATAACAATGTTTGTGCTTGAATTAATTCAGAAAATCTACTGTTATGAACACATTAATCCTTCTAAATAACAGAACTTCAGATATCAAGAAAAATTGTGGCAAAGATCGTTTTCTTCTTCTAATGCATCTCAGTAACAGAATGGTGGTCTACAAAAACTGTCAACAACAGCATTTATATTACAAATCAAACTCATGCTTTCAAGTAATTTACAATACACAGAAATCCCCAAATCCCTCATTTTCTGACCTAATTTTAAGTTTAAACCACCACTAGAGTGAGACAATTTGAAGTCAGTGAACCATAGGATCACTCTTAGAAAACCTCTTCAAACATTATCAATCAATAACCCTAGTTAGCTATTCCTTTTCCTTTTGAAAGCAGGATGTATGGTTCCATTACTGGACCCTAAATTCTCTATTCTAGACAAACATTCCTTCATTCTTCTTATAAGAACAGGCATAGCAGAGACATTACTGGAGATTTTTTCTTTCAGCAGACGCACTTTCTCACGAGTCGTTTCGTCGTCTATTAAAGGAACTGCTGCTTTACTGGTTTCAACCCGGGCTTCAGAACCTGTTTAATCAAGACATTGTCAATGGTTCGATCAAAAGATTAGTCCAACAAGACTGAAACCAAACATTTTAGAAGACCAACTTTAAGTGGAAGTGACACCAATTCTCAGGCAGTAAGTAAGATATGGAAGAAGCTTTGTCACCGGCAATTAGTGAAAATCGGTAGCCATTAAACACTACCAATCAATGACTTAGCAGATATTTATCTTCAAGACATGCGTGTCATTAACTATCTTATTACACTAAAGCCATGATAAAGTAGAGGGAGAACCTCTTCCACTCCTGTAGATTCAATGCAATCTGATAAATCATTTATCGTTTTCATTAGCAACAATAGTACACCACAAAGTATAAGCAATCGTTTCAAGCCAATTATAGAACCAAAGAAGAAAAGCATATTCATGTCTAAAATACCCCCAAACAAGCTTCCTGATACCTGAGACTTGCAATTCATTCAAACACTCAACAAGTCCCAATCTTTCTATATCCAAGCGAATGTCTTATTCTGGCGTTACGATCAAACTGAATTTCTTTCTTCAAAGCAATTAGTGAACAGAACTACACAAAGTTTGAATTTTTACTTTGAACCCAGATATCTCAAGATCACAATTCTTCACTTCCCATCAAATTGCATCTAAAAAACCTAAAAAAAGGACGGACCTGGGTTTGACCCGCCGGACGGTCCAGGTTCGGTGTCCAAACCAATAACGGGTCTTTGAGAAGAAAGAAGCGAAGCAAGAGTGGTCTTGAACTGACTCGGAAGCGTAGCTCTGTATTCCAGAATTTTCTTCGCCATCTGCTTCACTTCTGATTCCAGATCCTCCAGCTCCTTCTCTTCTATATCCTCCTCCTCCTCCTCCTCCTCTTCTTTGGTTTCAGATACTTCGGCGCTCCCACCAATCACATCGCATTCTGGTACTTTTGGGGGTGGATTGTTAAGCGCCATGTTTGGATCTGTGGAGGAGAGCGCGCATGTGCGTGCGTGAGAGAGAGAGCTTTCGGTTTTTGGAGGGTATTTTGGATCTTTGAATTTTGAATTAGTTCCTTTTATTAAACGACGACGTTAGGCTCACCATAATACGGTATCGTAAGACGACGACTTCCTCGGTTCGATTGCCCGCGAAAAAGCAATGTTTGGTTGGCGATAAAACTTTATAAACGCCAACTTTCTCGGACTCTCAGTAACGAAGCAAAAGTGGGAAACTTTTCTACTCCAATCTCTGGGGACGTAGAGTCCTAAGTTCAAACACGAAAGGTGCCGGCAGAAGATCAATCCTCGGTTACAGAGGAAATGAAAATGACAAATTTGGACTGTCTATGCAAAGATTATTGTGATAAGAGCGTCATACCTGCCACCGAATCTACTTGTGGCTGTACTGTGATTTTGTCCTTGAAACATATGTATGAATTAGAATGTAACTGTGCTTTATTTTTCTTTCTGGCTCTGGTTCATGGAGGATTGCGAAAGCCCACCACCCCCGTCTTCTTCTAAGGTGCTTGAATTTGTTTTCCCCAAATATTGTCATCTTTGTTTAAATAAAGCAGGAAGGAGAAAGATTGAAACTTGGCTTGAATCTCCTTGTAAACTACCAAAATGGATTGATGAGTTAAGGTTCCTACGTTCTAACTGGTTAAGTTTTGATGATGGGTTTTTCTTTTTTCATGATAACAGCTGCTACCACGAAGAGTCAACTCCAATGGTCCATATAGGTTGCTTCATTGTTCAAGTAAAGGTGACAAAACAGGGGTAATGCAGGAATTGGAAAAAGGAGTGGAACCCAATCTGGCTGATTATGATAAGCGAACGGCTCTACATCTGGCTTCTTGTGAGGGATGCACTGAAGTAGTGGTTCTACTTCTTGAAAAAGGAGCTGATGGTAATTCCGCAGATCGTTGGGGTCGCACTGTGAGTTCTCTTCATTTTCTCCTTCGATAACCTTCGTGTTTTCATGTATTGGGGTTGAATTATATGGGAAGTACAACTGCAGTGTCTAAGTGTTATATGAAAGAAATCTGATTATCTTTCGGTATGGAGGTTTTATGGATCCAGCATATAAGTAAAGAATAGTAAATTCGA
>JAOSBP010000009.1:21059466-21087140 GCA_027563825.1 Erythroxylum mucronatum
AATTCAGCTGCAGTTTTCTTGGCCAAAAACAACAAGAGTGGTAGTCGAAGTAAACACATCGACATTAAGTATTTGGCTATTAAGGAACATGTCAAAGAGAATAAAGTGATCATTCAATACGTTCGCACTGAATTAATGATTGTCGATTCTTTAACAAAAGGCATGCCATCGAAGAGTTTTAAGGAACATGTTGCTAGAATGGGACATGGTTCCATTATGTGACCTATGTATGTACTTTCACGAAACTCTTATTAATTAATTGTTTTTCTCATTCTGGTGTACACATTTTTATTTTGAGACTTACAACTATTATGAACCTAGAATAAACATAAAGGTTTATTCATTTAATTAAAGTGGCAAAAGAAATAAGATGCATCGTGATACATGGAAGATAATTCTCACATTTAAAGGACTTATTGTCATGATTCGCGCATTTGATTTCTTTAATTAAGTGGAGGTTTTATGACTTTTAGATTACATCTACGGCTCAAGTGGGAGACTGTTATTCGTAGTTTTCTTTCTGATGGGTTGTGCCTGTTCATTTTGAAACCTCATGTCCTTTCACTGCGAACCGTCACGTCCTTCTGTTGTTTTGATGGAAGACAACAAGGAATATAAGGAGATTGGGTTCCTAGGCTTAGTATTATTCTACATACACCATCTCTTGCATTTGTTAAAAAGCTTAGAAGAGCCTTCTCATATTTGTCTGAAATCTCTCAACATCAATAACAGGTGGTATGTAATAATATTCCGCATTTCCATTTTTTTTAATAGACATGTATATAAATTATTATCATGTCTAACTACTCACTCAAACGCTACCTCCCGCATTCTTAGTAAGTATAAGCCTTGTTTGGTAAAGAGCTGATCATCTCTTTTTTAGCTGATAAACCCACTTTAACTTATTGACTTTAAAGAAAAATTTATAAGTTTGTTCGGTAAAGAGCTGATTGGGTTGGCTGATTCAACCCAATCAGCTAATTTTCAACCAGCTCCTCCGAGGAGCGTTTTACCCCAACAGCTGATTTTTTTTGGCCTCTTCTCCATTTTGCCCACGCTACACTTAACTCTCTTGCGTCTCGTTTTCTCCGGACTCTTCCCCCTTCTCTTTGGTTACTCTCGTTTTCTCTCACCGTCATGCCACCGAATCTACTTGTAGCTGTACTGTGATTTTGTTCTTGAAACATATGTATGATTTAGAATGTAATTGTGATTTGGCAGCGTCTTCTGTTAGTATATTCTTTATTTTTCTTTCTGGCTCTGGTTCATGGAGGATTGCAAAAGCCCGCCACACCCGTCTTCTTCTAAGGTGCTTGAATTTGTTTTTCCCAAATATTGTCATCTTTGTTTAAATAAAGCAGAAAGGAGAAAGATTGAAACTTGGCTTGAATCTCCGTGTACACTACCAAAATGGATTGATCAGTAATGAGTGAAATTAATCTTAGGGATTAATTTTTTGTTAATTTTAGTTTCATTTAAGGTTCCTATGCTCTAACTGGATAAGTTTTGATGACTGGTTTTTCCTTTTTCCTTTTTCACGTATTGGGGTTGAATTATATGGGAAGTACAACTGCAGTGTCAAAGTGTCATATGAAAGAAATCTGATTATCTTTCGGTATGGAGGTTTTATGGATCCAGCATATAAGTAAAGAATTGTAAATTCAAACAAATTCAAACATGTTCCACAATTCATTTTTCTAAGTTTTTTTACCTGATCGTGAATGTGTGAGTAGTTTTTTGCCATCATATGCTATCCTTGCATGCATAGATGAGATAACAAAACCTTGAAAACTTAAAATCCTAGGAGTGGAAGTGTACCACTGGTTATATACAATCTTTGAGTACTTGCAGTCCCTTTTCTAATTTGTTTCGTGATCAAATGGTAATGATGTTTATTTATTCATTTCTACTCTATAGGAATGCTGTTAAGATGCCTAACCGGAAATTATAAACTGTGCAGCCACTATCAGATGCTTATAGGTGTGGTCATGAGGAGATCTGCAAGATTCTCGAATCCCATGGTGGAATAGATCCAGTATGCGTTCTTTCTAACTTCCATAAGTGATCAGGCATCAAAAAGACTGATAGCACACGTGAATTACATCCACCCTAAACTTATTTATTTCCAGTGACGGAAACAGAGAAGAGATATGAAAAATATGATTGGGTGGTGGAATGATATGGAAAACTTTGCAATTCCATTTTGTTCCTCTTTCCTGTTCAGTAAATTATGTTATCATTTGGTTGGAGCAGGTGAGGCATGACTCACAGAATCCATGCTACGAGATCGATTCTGCAGAAGTAGACATGGATAATGCTACTCTAATTGGAGAAGTAATTTGTGCTTCTACCAAAATTTTCCGGAGAAATTAGAATATTAGAAGTTTACTTTAGTACTTACATTTCTCTTGTTAGTGTTGACGATTCTATACTCCAAACATGAACATTTCAGGGGGCATATGGTGAAATTTACCTAGTGAAATGGCGCGGTACAGAAGTAGCAGCAAAAACAATCCGTTCCTCTATTGCATCAAATCCAACAGTGAGGTGATTCTTTTCATAATCTGTGTCACCCTGTTAATATGATAACTGATAGAATACACTTGGGATTTTGAATTTTATGTGCTTATGCCCTGGTTATGTCAACCATAAGGGATTCCTTCATGAGGGAATTGGGCTTATGGCAAAAGTTGGGACATCCTAATATAGTGCAGTTCCTTGGAGTTCTAAAGCCCTGTGATCGTTTAATTTTTCTTACCGAATATCTTCGCTATGTGAGTCTTAACTATATTTATTTCATCACTTAAGAGTTTTAAGAATATTCATGTGCTCACCATTTGTCAAATATTAATGTGCTAGGGATGTTTGTTTGACATACTGAAAAGAAGAGGAAGACTTGATTCGCCAACAACAGTTGCATATGCTTTAGATATTGCAAGGTAAGTGTCCTAAAGATGATTCTTGTTATTTTACTAATGAAGAATTTGTTAGCATGATTGGTGGTTCCGAAGAATTTTGACATAGTATAGATATTTGAAAACATAATAGGACTTCTTCTTTCATTTCCTGATAGAACCTAAGAATCTTTTCTTAGTTGGAACTGGTTGAATCACATGGATAATGTTTTCATATCTTGCCAGTAAAGCTTAATGCTTGTTGACTTTGGTGACTGTCATTAGACATAATCTGATGCGCTTGCATTTTCTTGCTATGTTTTGGATCAAATTACTGCCACTTCCGGTAAGTATTATCAATTGTTAAACCTCTTGGAAATTTGCAGAGGCATGAACTATCTGCACAAACATAAACCACATGCCATTATACATAGGGACTTGACACCAAGGTATCAACCATATCTTAATGCCCTGAAATTTGGTAAAATGCAGTTGAAAAATAGTATATCCCAATCTTCATTTGTTGATCTTCACAGGAATGTGTTACTAGACGAGTCAGGACACCTCAAGGTCACAGACTTTGGCTTAAGCAAAATTGTTCAGGAAAAGGATCTCCAAGGTTACAAAATGACTGGAGGAACCGGTTCATGTAAAGATCTTCTCCTTCTCCCCTATCAAAAGTAAAAGATAACCTCTCTTACTGTAATGACATTTACCAGATAGATACATGGCGCCTGAGGTGTACCGTCGAGAATCGTATGGGATGAGTGTGGATGTGTTCTCCTGTGCTCTTATAGTACATGAGGTTGCCAAACTTGCATTGGATTTCTGTGAAACCCAAATCAGTGCTCTAATGAAGTCTGATTGTCTCGTTTGGCTTATTTGTTCCTTCTTACAGATGCTCCAAGGTAGACCATCAAATAGGGGAGAACTTCCACAGAAAGTTGCAGACAAGCAAGCATATGAGGATTATCGACCATCATTATCGTCACTAGGATGCCCCGAACCAGTCAAGATGTGAGTTTTTTGATTCCTTGTATTTGTTACTACTTAAACTGCTTGTCATCATAAGTTCGTAACTGTGTTTTGCTCACTTAATCTTAGGCTTCTCAGAGAGTGCTGGCACAAGAATCCTGAATGCAGGCCTACCTTTGAAGAGATAATATTACAGTTAGAGACTGTTCAAGAAGATCAGTTGCAGGATAAAACTCTAGCTGTCTGCTGTCGCTGTCTCATCTTGTAATGATTTGTAATCCAATTAAACTAAACTGCCAACTACACATACAATGTATGTAGTTCCCACGTTCTAGGCATATGTATAGTTCCTGCAATGTCTGAGACCTGTTTTACCTTAGTCTTTATCTACCTTCTTTTAGTGCTTGGACTCTTTCCTCTCCTTGTTTTGAATGTGCATTGGTTGATTAACTAAAATTCAGTACAGACTTTTACAAAAATTTAAGTTCATGCGTAATTTGACCTAAAATGAATTTTATTTTCAAATACAAGTTCGATTTATTATAGAATTGTAAATTTAAGCCTAAGTTCATATATCTTTAAAATTTTTAATGGTTATTCAAAGCATAAAAAAATTATTTAAGTTAAATAAATATATAAAGATGAAGATAAACATACAATTTTTAATGTTAATTGTATTTTATAACAATATTAAATTAGATAAATAATTATAAAATTTATATAAATAATAACAACATCCAGTAGAAATCTTGTTAAGACGTAGGGTTTGAGAAAATTTATTAGTACGTAGCCTTACTTTGACTAGTATAGAAGCTGTTTTCAAATGATTCATATTAATAAATGAATAAAATTTATATATTTGATAAAATTTAACAATATAATGTAATATACTAATTAATTTAAAATAAGAGGACAATTATAAATTAAATTATTTATAACATTGGACAAGGTTTGTCTTTTTAAATTTTTTTACAAAACTTAAATTCGACCCTTATTTTAATTAAATTTAATTTTTAAAACTTATATCTAATTTATTTATTATTTTGAAATTTAATCTATTAAAGTAAATAGATAAATTCAACGTTTACAAATCGAGCTAAATTTTTGTTGGAAAAGTGGTTTTAGGTTTTAAAGTATTTTAATATTTTCTGATAGAACGGGCCGTAAGACAAGCGGAACTTGTCTGGGTGGTGTAGTCGGTTATCACGCTAGTCTCACACACTAGAGGTCCCCGGTTCGAACCCGGGCTCAGACATATGTCTTCTTTTTCCTACTTTCTTTTTGTTAGCCTGTGGACTACAGGTGATGAAATATATGAATGAACTCTACATCTTAGCGCTTTCTCTACAGTGATCCACATCGAGGGTAAGCTCTCTTGGTGTTCTTTTCCGGTGCAAGTCTCGGGTCTCCTCTCACTTTCTTTGATGTTATTGCGGGATCCCCAAAGATGCAAATTTTAGAGCCTTTCATGCTGTCAAGTGTCAATCCCAACTCACTCAAGTTTTCGCATTTCCCTTCTATTTCCAACCTTTTCTCACCGCGGGATTACTCATCCAAGACGGTGCTTAAAGCTGACTTGTTTTCTGGGTTTTTGAATTCGATGGAGAAGAAGATCCTTGTGCCAACTAATTTCGGGAAATGCAGGAGACTGGTCATGGTCAATTCTAGAGTCAGTGGCGAAGATGGTAATGATAAAGATGATAACTTTTACATAAAAAGATGCGTGGAACTTGCAACGAAGGCGATTGGGTTTACCAGTCCTAATCCTATGGTGGGCTGTGTTATTGTCAAGGATGGCAAAATTGTTGGTCAAGGTTTCCACCCTAAAGCTGGACAGCCTCACGCTGAGGTAACTTGTCAATTTTCTCTGTTTTGCATGATTGTTTACGCTGTTAAAACTTAGTTCTTGCGGAGAATGAATTAGTTTTAAGAGGGCCCTGAATTTCTGTACTGTTTATGTTAAAGCCAATGTTGAACAGGTCTTTGGATGAAGGGAACAGTATTGAAATCTCAACTATATAGATGCTAATTTTGATGGAATTGATAACTTTGGCATGGTTTGATGTTTTAAGCCCGTGTATGTAAGAAAACAGTTATTGGAAACTGCCTTCAGGTTTTTGCTCTCAGAGATGCTGGGGATTTGGCAGAGAATGCAACGGCTTACGTGACCCTAGAGCCCTGTAATCACTATGGAAGAACTCCACCCTGCACCGAAGCTCTGATCAAAGCTAAAGTAAAGAAAGTGGTCGTTGGAATGGTTGATCCGAACCCACTTGTTGCTTCAAAAGGATTGGATAGACTTAGAGGTGCAGGAATTGACGTCGTGGTCGGTGTGGAAGAAGAGATGTGCAGAAAGCTCAACGAGGGCTTTATTCATCTAATGCTGACAGGCAAGCCTTGCCTTACTCTTAGGTAATTATCCATGATAATTATTTGAGGTTAGAAAGCAAATTCAGTCAAAACCTTCATTGTATTGTTCGGATGATACATAGCGAGTCGTGATTTATGTACTCATTTAAGATCTTATGTTTTGTCGACCATTTCTAACTCTGGCCTGCCTTTAATTTGCAGGTACTCCATTTCAATGAATGGCCAGTTATTGAATCAACTTGGCGAAGGTGTCACAGAGAATGGTGGATACTACTCACAATTTTTACAGGAATATGATGCAGTTATAGTTTCGTCCTCATTAACTGGTAACCTTGCACTTCCTACATCTCAAGAACCTGGTGCCAATCAGCCCATCAGGATCATAATAGCTAAAAATCCTTGTCCTCCAGTTCCAGTTTCAATTCCTTCTAACGAAGTAGCTTCGAAAGTGATATTTTTCACTGACAAGTATACAGCTGTAGAACAAGAAACAACCCAAAAAGGGATTGAAACTGTGGTGTTAGATCATATAAATTTAGATGCGATTTTGGAATTCTGTAAGCGCAAGGGACTATGCAGTGTTTTGCTAGATTTAAGGGGAAATTTTGATGAGCTGGAAGACCTTGTGAAGGAGGGAATTGAGCAGAATATGCTACAGAAGATTGTAGTGGAAGTGTTGCCATTGTGGGGTAACAGTGAGGGTGGTGGCAATTCCCTCAAGCTTTTAAACAGTGTTAGGAAGAGACTACAAGTTAGTAATCTCCAATCCAAGGCCTCACGTCAGAGCATTGTTTTGGAGGGTTATCTTCAGTAATGTTACTTGCTGAAGCTTATTGAAACTCTGGTTGTCAATGTAGAGATGGAGATAAAATTAGTGTATCCATGGGATACCATTTGGTACTATTTATATTGTAATTTTAACAAATTCCTATCTTTTTATTTAATAAAATTTCTTAAATTTTGAGAAATTTCTCTAGTTTGTTTTAAGAAACAGATTTTTTTTAAAAAATTTAGAAATGAAAAAACAAGAAATAAATGGAAATGAAATATGCTGAATTAGATTGCAGGAACAATTTAATACTTAATAATCATGTAGATGATCTTTTGAGACCTTTAATTACAAAAGTACTATTAATTTTGTATATATATTATATACAAAGAAGTTCTCTATTTAGACTAAAAGAGCTCTACATATATCCATGACATCATAAACCATATATATGACATCAAAAAGGGAAAACAAGTCCCACGGGTATTTCTATTCGAATACCAAAGCTCAACTTCTCTGCTGGGTAGTATTTTTTCGAGTGTATGCTTGTGATACTGAGAAGGATATCTAAATGTCCTTTTTGGTGTCTTCCAAAGATGAGGGAGACTGGAAGCTCTGCAGAAATTGAGAGGTGCTCAAGTTTGTGAAGATAATTCAAAGCAAGGCTCATGTCTGCTTAGGAATTGGGCCAACCATTTGAATGGTGACAAGAATGATCCTTTCTTTTCATCATAAGCTGTTCTTGAATGACTTTCTCACTTTGAACTGCTTCTTGGATGTTACTCTTAACCAGACTGCAAAACTCGTCAAGGGCTAACATTGAGAAGGGTTCCTCAATAAGAACACCAACCTATGGATACAAATTGAGTATCAGCTTTTACATGTATCATCCAAATGTTATAGGAATGAAGGATGAGGGCAAAGCATTAGACATGTCCACTGGAATTGTCAGGGACAAGAATGCTAAAGATCATAATAAAAGCTCATAATTTCTCCCTCCTACTTCATCCCAGGTCAGTTCATAAGTGCTAATTATGTCTAATGGTGGCATCAAGATCAATGGTATATCCTTCTGCTGAAAATCAAACTAATACAAGTTCAGTTTTCGATATGAAGCTAAGTTGTTCGAATTGACAGGGGAAGATCTAGTACTCACTCATATGGGCATAGAATTGGATTAGTGTAGGTTAGTTTTATAGAACTGCAAAAGTAGGCAATTTGCACTATAAACAGATAAAGATGCATGCAATTTGCACTATAAACAGATAAAGATGCATACTTCTTCAATGCAAAATAAGGAAGCAGCGCTGATAAAAGTAGCAGGGACCATAATCCAGTGACAGTCCTCCCAAAGTATAACAGGAAGAGTGAGATGCCAGAGGACCAGAAATCTTGATGTCAAGCGAGTGTATGAAAGAGGTATCGGAATACCCATGAGTTGTTCGCAGACACCGATTCCTTCATCAAAACATGATATTTTTGATTCCTGCATTGTTACAATGTTCTTCAAATTATGGACCAGAGTGCTATATGATTGATGACTCTTTGTGCAACTTCATAGCATGAGATTAATAGACTTTGAGAAAACCAAATGACCAAACAATTGAAGAAGCTATCAACATATTCTTGTAGAGAACACCAAAAATCCAACTCATCAATTGAACAGGAAGAATCAATTTACAGGAACCAAAACAAAACATAAAAAGTCTATTGATTAATCATTTAGAGAACTTAGAAAGAGACATACCAGCATAGTTCTCTTTGATTCCTCTAAGTTGAGGAACCGAAGGCTTTCAGATATAAACTGAATAATGCAACGAGGTGGATGCCTAGAATGGAGTACAACCGCTAGATCATCCACATCAAGCAAGTTTCGTAGGTCTTGACGTACATCTGACCCATAAATCAAATGACACTGCAAACGAAAATTTCACATCATGAACTCGATTAAGCAATTCCAGTTCTTCAAAATGGTTAGAGAAACTGCAAGGTATGCTTTTCCTTTACTTTCTTATCCTATCAAATCACTACAATCTTGGAAAAACTGACCTTGAGTGCGATAGGGAAGGCCACAATATACTGCAAAAGCGCATCTCTAATGGCAGCATTTTCCCTAGTGCCATCAACCCCAGCAATAACCTGCCTGGCAAAATCATTGGACCCAGAAATGATCTTAGTCCAAGCTTGTTTTCCCTCCACAAATCTCGAATAAGACGCCTCCGTACGGAACACAAGCAACAGAGCCAATGCAGGAGCTGTTAACTGGTAAGGCAAAGAAGAAGCCCTCAAAACAGGGAAAAACCCAGGCAATAAATGCAACTCCACAGCCGTATTATAGCTAGCAATAAACACGGCCACCGAAGTGAAAACAATCACCGGTGGTATCAAAGACAAAATCACTCGAGAAGACAGGCTCGATAGCAGGTGTCGAACGTGTCGAAGAGAACTTCTGTGTTCAACCCATTTTTCGTGGTCATACAGAGCCCGTTTCTGCTGCATGCGACGCTCTTTAATGCCGTCGGCCCAGTCTGGAATAGCTCGGAGAAGTGAGACCAGTGACAGGGCCTTAGTGGGTCGAGGTTGGTCTGGGGAGAGACAGCACAGGGTGGTTTGGCGGGGTTTGGAGGGAAAGTTAGTTACTCGTAAGGCGAGGAGAGTTTTGGGGGTGAAAGTGGAAGAGAAGGAGGAAGGGGTGATCGGAGACTTGAGTGGGTGCGACATTTGTGGCGGTGGGATGTGACCGTGAGATTTTAGGGTATTGTGTGTAGAAAGGAGGAAGAGAAGAAAAGAGAAGGAGTGGACATGGTTGGTGGTTTAGTGTGTGAGACTGAGAGTGGACGTATTAGTTAAGTGACAGCAGAAGAAGAAGAAGAAGACGGGTAGGAAGAAGAAGAAGAAGAAGGTGGGTAGTTGAAAGCAGTTGTCTGTGGACGAGGATTTTAGACATGTTCGAGTAATTTAAATTTTGATTGAAGTGAAATTAAAATATTTATTTTAATTAAAATATATTTATTATTATTATTATTTTTGACTAATTCAATTTTTAAAATTTTAATTTTTAAATTTTCGATTCAATTTATTTTAATAATCTAATTTTTAAATATTATTTAAAATATGCTAATATCGAGTAAAAATGACTTTTATCCTAAAATTTAACCTAGACCGAGTTGACTCAGTCTACCATCCCTAATCTCAGCTACGCTGCGTAATTGTCTTCAAGGTTAGACCAAAGATGAAGTCTTTGAGACCAAACAACAGATATTACTCAATTCATCATCATAATAATCACAAGCTAATAGTATAAGACATTCCATTGGCGCCATTGCCAAGCATAGTACATTGATAACTTTAATCTAAAAAGGAAAATCAGTATCGGCAGTGGGATTGTCGAGATTGGGTTTCACTTCTTAAAGCTTCCCCTCACACCAGGACGAGGCTTGGACGTATCGCCGGCATAAGAGGCGTGGAGATTCACGAGCTTGTCCTCTTCAAACGGAATCTTTGGGTGTCTCGCTTCGTGGTGGATCTGCATCGTTTTGCTATCCGGCACGGTTGCTTTGCAGTGGGGACACTCCAACTTGGCATGCCCGCCCTTTTCCTGCCCGGTCCGATCAGCCTGCCCAGCCTTCCCTCCTCCTCTGTTTGTCGTCGCCGCGTCTACTTTCGCCGCGACCTCCTTCGCCGTGTGCTTCTTCGGCTTTGCCTTTCCCGTCATCTTCTTTCTCCAACGAACCTCAACCCTAACGCTAGCCCTAGTGAATGATTGAGAGAGGGTCCTATTATTAAGAAGGAAGCTTATATACAAAAGCAAACATTATGGGCTGTTTGGTTTATGAGTTAATGGTATCGGTCTTTTAGTATAGAGTAAACCTCGTGGCCAAACACACCTTTTTGTCTTGTTCACTTGTACATTTCACGACAGACACCAACTCTTGTCAGATTCCATATTCGGACAGAGGCTGCTGCCAATCCATGGAAGATCCTCAGGTAGTTCAAAATGTAGATCCTACTCCGATTCCGCCGGAAATGTCCTCTTCCGTCCCTCCGCCGCCGCCGCCGCCGCCCCCACAGCCGCCAACTGTAACACCTCCTCCACCGACGACGAGGAAAAGACCACTCGAAGGGATCGAAGACTGCAGCTACTTCAAGATGCGTGCTGTTCTGAGAGATATTCGCCCATGTCTATTCGAGGTACAGTGTTGGATCTGTCAAAGTTTAGTTGTGCTAGAGTCCGGTAAAGCAAAAAAGATGGTCCTTTTCTGGGAAAAAATGAACCGATCTTTGATTCATTGGTTCTGGTTTTTGGAGTTTGGATTATATCTGGATTGTGATGATTAGATCTTCGATTAAAAAGAAAAATGAAGGATCTTCTGGTCTGTTAAAACCCGTATTTACAGTATTAGCTGATGAATGTGTTTGTGAATGAGTGATTTTAGAGATTTTGTGTGTGTTGAGCACCCTGTTGCTTCTTATTTGTTTTTGTTTGTGCAGTAACTTTCTAATTATGTTGGATTTTTTGGTTGAATTTGTTCTGTTTTCTTGAAGGCGCTTCGAACTGTAGACTTTCGGAGCTGTAAGGGAGCCGATGAAATTCGAGAAAGTAAGTTCATTGACATGAATTTGAGCAGGTGTGATATGGATGCAAAGTTTTGATGAAAATTCGGTTGATTAGTAAGAATAAGCTTTTTCTTGTGCATTTCACAGAGATCAAGCTGCTGATGGAACTTTACAAGCAGATGACTGCAGAAACTGTCACTGTAACTAAGCCTAAAAATTTGCATGATGGCCACCCTTTACGTTGTGAAAATGGAAATGCTGCAGTGGCCGAAGATCAGCAACAAGACGTTAATTCAGCTGATACGCGTCAACTAAACCAAGATGTCGATAAACCATCTGAAAATAAGCATTCCCAGTCTAATCTCGTCTTTGAAAGTCAGCAGGCTGAAAATGTTCAGAATCAAAGCTATATTATTGGAGGATCAGCTTTTGGGTGGAACTTCATTACCTTTACTGGAAATAGCCCAGTCTACTATGGAAGAAGTAAAGAATCATTTCGGGCAGCTAATGTGATTGAATAATGTATCATTTCTCTTCCATGGATTCTATAGAGTAGCACAATGCACCATTGAATCCTTTGATATTAGTTATTGCAAGGATTTGTAAGTCTCCTTTCACTGACTGTTGTTGTAAGCTTATATTGGTTTGATTCGAAACAATATTTTGACTTAGAATGTAAGGATTCCAGAGAGTAACGCAATGCAACATCGAAGCCTCGGGTATTAGCTTCGTGAAGGCTTCAGTTGTTCTCTCTGGTAATGACCATACTCTTCGTGTACTGATCAAGTTATATTTATGGTTTTAGAATACTTCGCTGTTCTTTTATAACACTTTGGGACAGCAGAGTTACCATCATCATCATCTATTCACCTCAGAATACCCCGAAATAATAGAAACTTAAAGTTTGCCTCTTTCTTTAGGTACTAGATACTGCTCAAAAAGAAAAAGTTGCCACTCCAATTGAAGAAATATGTATGTGTCTACAATCACTTACAGAATGAATCTGAAATTGAACATACATAAACAATCCAACCATTCAGAGAAGTAGTAAAAAGAACAGGATTATGTTGACTGATTTATGGAACAGAATGGTGTTCCATTTTCTTTGACTGGAGAAAATGGATGGTCAAAGCTAGCTGGTTGCATTAATAGATAAAGCAGCAGAACAAGCAAGTTGAGTGAAACAGATTCGAAGAATGCACATCTACCATTTCTGTTACTTCTGTTCAGATGTTGCATCCTTCTCAGGATAAAGCGTCAGAACAAGCAAACTGGGTGAAACAGATTCAAAGAATGCAGATCTACCATTTCTGTTACTTCTGTTCAGATGTTGCATCCTTCTCAGCCTGAGCAGCAGCCAGCACCTCGTGATTTGTACCTTCTTTGAGTGCTGCCTGTGCTTCATTCTCCATTCCACGGGCGGTAAGTGCAACTGATTGAAGATAGGATGCAACATACCAGACAGGAGAAATGACTTGGGCTTGCATAGCATCATTTAGAGCTTCCTGAGGCATGTCAGTCATGAGATAGGACAGACTACGCCTTGCATGCACGGTAGGTGAAACCATTGTTCCTACGTCGATGAACTGCAAATTGTATGAAAAAAGTTAAAAATCTTAGCCAGTGAACATTGTTGTTATATCAGCAAGTGAGTTTGTGCATATGGAAAGCATTCCAAGCAGAGAGTTTATAACAGTAAATTGTTAATACCATACCTGACTGTAACACTCAATAGCAGCTTTGAAGTCTTTCTGCTTGAAAGCGGAATCTCCCTTCTTCTTCAGGTTCAGTGTTTCCATCATTTCATCAGTCCACATTTGGAACGACAGCTGTTATGTAATAGAGGAAAGAAACAATTCAGTACTAGAACGAGCTTACTTTGCAAACAGATGAAATTAACAGATGTAGAACAAACATCAGATCAACATCAGCGGAAGTAATAATCGGACCAGGCTAAATATGCAGCAAATGTATTCAATTCAGGCAACTGGTTTAAAGCGGATACATAACCTCATTCGTCACCCCTTCATCGTCTTTGTAGCCAATTTCCTCTAAGATCTCATGTATTGCAGTCAGGTCTCTCCTTGAACAAGCCTCACCAAATGCGGACAAAGGAGAAAATGATGTACTGTGTGGGATGCCCATCAAGATATGTGAAGGAACCTGCAATGAACATGAAATGAAAAGGGTAAAAACCCACAAGGGCCCATTTCTTGAATGCCAAGTGCCTGAGTGATAGAAACCATATGGCTTGAAAGGGTTGATAGGGTTCATATATGTTATTCCCAGAACCTCAATGACTGACTGATCCATACCGTGATTTCCTTCTGAAGAGGAGTCAAAGCAGAGACTAATGCTTTTGAACTTGGTCGCTCTCGGAGCTCATACTGTAAACATCGAGAAGCCAAACGCACCAACTCGGTTCCATCGTCATTAGAAAACTGTCCTTTTAAGCAAGAATCTGTAAGCATCTGAAGATTTCTGTCTCTTATCAAATCAAGGGCCTGAACATCAGTACCACACGATCAGATTTGCATGGACAAGGTTATTCAAGAAATGTATTAAACTCAAAAACATATATGCAGAACCATTTATACACCCCTTGCTAATGTGATACTAACATGACTGGGAGGAATATGCTTTCCACTGAGAAGGTCGAGCAGTAGTGTGCCAAAGCTATATATTACGCTTTCTGGTGTTATTCTCCCTACATAACGATAGACAATGTGTGAAACAGTCTTAAATTAGCTCACAATCAGGGTGTAAAAATGAATATGATGTTCAACACTAGTTCAGATTTTTTGTGAACTATAGGAGAATTCTATCTATCAATATCTGAGATAATTTCTCACAAAAAGCTTGACAACAAAACATCTATTTTTCTTAGCAGGATTCACCTACCAGTTCTCAAATACTCGGGAGGTGTAAATGCAAGATTTGTACTATAGCTTTTCCCGTCTCTACTGTTCTTCATCAGGCCTAGACATGAAAGTCTTGGATTACCATTCTGCAAAATCAGGAACACAAAGACTGGTGACTGCAAATATAATGCAAAGAAAATGTGTACTGACTGATAAATGAGGAACATAAGAGCCTTTACCTCGTCAAACAAAATTCTATAGGCGTTAAGGTCATGATATAATGCTCTCCCTTTACTTGTGCAGTACTCCAGAGCTTCAGCGAGATGTAGAGCAACCCTTAGTCTCATGGCCCATTTCATAGGGTGAGTTTCCCCTGATTCAGCAGAGAATAGAAGGTCTGTGAGCTCCAATATGAAATCTGATACGATTCAACTTTAGATAAAATGGTGAATTATGCTCTAGGGATTAAGCCTTACAGTGGAAAAGGTGCCTTGCAAGTGTTTCATTTGGCATATATTCAGTCACAAGCAGCCTCTCCTCATCTTCGCAACAACAACCGAGCAAATTTGCCAGTCTCTGGTGGCGGAGCTGACCAACAGACTTTGCTTCTTCCTGTCATTGCCAAAGAGAAATTCTCTCAAGTTCCAAGTTGGTCATTGAAAATTTTCCATCTTCTCTTCTTAAGGAGTAACATTCATGGTGATTAAAAAATTGTTGCCTTACCAAGAACTGCCTTACATCAGGCCAAGCCATTCTATTAAAGCGCTTAACGGCAATTCTGGTCTGATTTTCCAATTTCCCTTTGTAAACAATGTTTGGAGCCTTCTCACCATGTTCAGAGACAATGTTCTCCACCGCAAAACCAGAGGTTGCATTCTTGAGTTGCTCGAACGTGAACTCACGAAATGCAGGCAACGAATCCACTTGACTGTTCTTGTCATTCCCTGTCACAAAAACACACACATACAATAAAAAGCTATCAATCATGACCAACCAAACCAGACTACAGTTTTCTGTTCAAGGATAATCACTTGGAACACACCAAACTCAGACACTTCAAGAACCCCCGTCTTGAATTGAGAATCCGAGCAACATCGACTGAGCCTAGAACACTGACTCCCCATCTTAGAAAACCCAACTTCGACCTGTTTAGTTGTCCAGAACTTTAATCAAACAGCTAAGCAACTGAACTATTCCCTGATCTGGTCTGATCTCAATGACTAGGGTGACTGACAACATTAATAAAACCTCAAAAACAAATCATGTATATGAAAAGAAAAGCTTTTTACAGTTTTATCTTTTCCACTTTCAGGACCACCAAATTTCAAGAACCATATTCTCTCTTGCATTTGGGAAGAACATCAAATTATAGATTCCCCCATTCTTATATCTCAATCCTCCACCCCTCAATCCTGAATCATGATCCGACCAAAACCCAAAAAAAGAAGGGAAAATTAGACCCAAAAAGCAGGTGTCGGAATGTCTGATTCCTGAAAGAACCTCAGATCATGTCCTGTACTATATGCGGTTGGTTCAGACAGAAACACATGATCTTGGATACAAAAAACACGTAAAAGGTAACAAAACCCCCATAATCATTACCAACATGTCACGAATTCTTGTTCACCTCCAAATATATAATGTTGTACATAATTAAAATTCTGATCTTTTTGGAATTCTTGTAGTTGAATACGAAACAAACAACGTGGACAAGTCAGAAAAGTGTGGGCGATGATTATAGCGAAGCAAAAGCAATACATGATTGATTTTTCATTCTTCAAAAGAAAAATTTCCCTTTCGTTCTTCAATCATAATTAAGTCAAAATAGCATGAGTTTGCGCCGCTGGTAACAGTTCAGAGAGAGAGCACTTTTTCATCATTCTCAATCTCATCCCTCCCGCTCGCAATCATTTCAATTCTCCACTTTTAACCACATGTCTCTGTGTTTCTGCAATCATGCGGCGCCGTTTTGATTCCGTGGTCCTGGGACCAAAATAGAAATAGGCAAAGTTCGTGGGTAATGATGGCAATTTCAATTTTGATCGATCGATTTTTAAATCAAACTCGAGTTTAGAAGGTCGGTCATAAAAATCCGAACGACTCAAAAAAATATAGACAAGATTCTTTGTCTAATTTTATGGTATCTTATTCTATCCAATGAATCTAAACCATTCATTTATGTCGATCCTACGTTTTTTTGCGGGACCCATGCAGAGCCTACATAAATAAATGGCTGGGATTTATTGGACAAAATAAGACATCATAAAACTGGACAAAAGATCTGGACTCAAAAAAATAACATCGTTTTGGTTACTCGTCATAATATTAAAACTTTAAATGCCAATTCTTAACAATTACTTGTTTGATATTAAATTTATTAGTTTAGTAAATAATTTATTTATAATTGATATTCAAGTTTACTTAGTGAGAGTTTATAGACTTTTTTTTTAACGGAGGAATTTATAGTCACTATCATTTGAATGCGCACTGGATAAATTTCTGAATCGACACAATAACTTGCAAATCATGCCAACTGGGTACTCTGTACTAGGCAAGCCCTATACAACAGATTCGATTGAGAGAGCGTAGGTAGAGAGATTCGAACACAGGACTTTTTGGCCCCATGCTCACTTACTCCACCAACTCGACCCACCTAGGGGTGGAGAGTTTATAGTTACTAACTCTCAAAGATGACAAATAAACTTGATTACATTTGATTGTAATTGGTGTATTAATTTTGATTTAATTAATTTCAGGTTTAAAAGAATTTTCGATTCAATCAATTATAAGAAATTAAATTCTTAATACAAAGTCAATAAATCAAATTGTATTTAATCAAATATGAACAATTTGAGCGAGATCAGGTAAAACAATTTCATCTAGTCCCATGATTTGGGGTTGATTTCAGGATGTGTCCTTAATTAAAGTGACTACTATAACGACAATAATAATAATTTAGTAAAAATCTCACTGATAATAACATTTGGAGAAGTTTAAAAATAGAAAGCCTTATTTTTAACTAGTAGGGAGATTGTTTTCAATAGATCCATATGAAAAAAATAGATAATATAAAGTAATAAAAATAAAAATAGACATAAAAGAAAATAATAAATACCTATAAAAATACATTAAAAGTAATAAAACAAATATAGAATAAGGTTAATAATAAGAAAAAAAGATAAAATAAGTAAATAAATACACAAATAAAGAATAAGACAAGTAAATAAATAAATCAAACAAGTCATTACAAGAAAATGTTTAAAAGATTTATAAGAAAGAAAAATTACCTCTTTACATGAGATCCTTTATCTCTATTTTAGTATGTCAGTTTTTTTATTAAGGATCATATCTTCACTAAGTTCCATAGAATCATATCATTATTGATCATCTCCCTTTAATTTTTCTAAGGCCTTCCTTTTCTACTCTTATAGTCTCTAAGTATAATATTCTTACATCTTTTTAGTGAAGCATTAGAGTTTTTTCTTTCAATATATCCGAACTATCTAAATCTTGTCTTTCTTAATTTTTTATTAATATTAGTCACGTTTAATTTGTCTTATTATTGCATTCCTAATCTTATCGAGGTTGCTTATGTAACGGAGCATCATCTTCTTAGTACCATTAATTTACGAGTATGCACTTCTTTGAGGGGTCAACATTCTACCTAGTAGAATATGACCTACTTATTTGCTCAACCATAGAATGTTTAATTTTTATTTGAGGTTTAAACATAACGAAGAAGGAGACTGAAATCCTTATTGATCGAACCACAAAATTCAGTGATTCGCACGAAACTGAAGTCGACATAAGAAAAAGAAAGCAAGAAATGGTACGTTCTTAGTTTCACGACGGATAATCCGAAGCATCACGACATAGATAAGAGTTAGCTATTCGGACCAGACAACATTAAGTTCACCCTGGCTAGGAGGCACACCTAAGGCTTTCCAGACAGCCTTTGACGCATCCACAACGTTGGGAGGACATGGCGGCTGGAAGTCATGTTCTTTATCACACCCAACTCTCGAGTCACATTCATCAACCACCATGGCCTTCACTTTGCGTCCATTAGCACGAATAGTAATGTTGTGGAAGCACCTTTTCATGTTGTTAAACCAACCTGTAGACAGCGCAACCACCGGCTTGCTATCACTGTGGAACTTGTTGTCGCATTCCGACGGACCTCCGCCGTCTCCTCCTTCCTGAAAACTGTTAATGGTGAGAAGCGCTTTGGTTCGTTTCGTGATCGGCGGCGAGCAGTCGTAGACTGTGTAAAGCTTGCCTTCTTCACAACATTCAGATAAGTTCTCTTTGTTGCATTTGTTTGGTGGAGGCTTCTTGCCTTTGATTCTGCCACTTGGCTTACAAACTTGAGCCTGAACATGCAAAGAGAAAGAAACAAGAAGAAGAAGAAGAAGAATTGAACTCGAAATCAGTAGCTTCAAACCCATTTCTTCTCTTCGATGTGTTTTTAGTTACAGTGATGTGTTGCTTAAATAGGGTTTCAAAGTGGTAGTAACCAAAGTTGGCAAGAGAATACTTAATGATGTCGACTTCGTTTCCGCCATTTTCGACAGGGTTACACAACAAGGAAGAGTCCATTAGTATCGTTTATATCTAAAGTTTAACCGTATACTCTTGATCAGGTTCTTTATAGGTACATCTAGATGCATGTTCAAAGGTTAAATTATGTGAAAATACAGATTCTGACACAAGAATATCGAGCTGTATATTCTTGGAATCATAAAAACCTGTAAGATATCTGAAGTTTTGTCGAAAAGATCTAAGTTTAAGATGTCTAAACCTTACATGATTTTTTTTTACATGATTGGTAATGAGTAAAATGGCATGGAGATGGAGACCTTACACAATAGGTAATAACGTAAAAAGGCATGGAGTTTATGGGGTTGTTGTCTCCTGCCAAATTCCAGCTGGTTTTAATATGATTTTCTCTGTTTCTCCAATCTATGGTGTAATAGTGTAAACTACCTAGTGGAGTTCCTATATTTAAGGTAACTTAGTTACACTAAATTGTAAAAAAAGTTAATTATGATGGAAACTTATTAATGAATAATGTGAATGCAGTTTAGACTATATAGCTATTAGTATTTAAATTAAATACTAGTTATATAATTATCAATTATTTTTTTGAATTATAAGGAAATTACAGCAAAAGTTATCGAATTAAATAAGGGAAAGAGATCCCTGTGATATCCTCTAGGAGGATTTTAATAACAGCCTGAAGGAGGGTGTTGAAAGGCGATTGTCTCAAGGTCAAAGGATTGAGCGTAGTTGGCCATCCAATCCGCATAACGATTGGCTTCCCTGCATATGTGTCTTTGCCTTACTATCCAATCTTTAGCAAGCAGCTCCTGAATAGGCTTAATCAATGAGTTGCTGATGCCCTATTCCACCTCCAGTTCTTCCATTTTGTAGCCCAAATCCCATGCAAGTGTTAGGCTCGTAAATACACCTCAAAGTTTCGCGCAGACCGAAGTGGTAAACCTCACATTTTGTACAAATCCTTCGAGCCAGGTCCAGGCGTAGTCTCGAAGAACACCTCCTGCAAAAGCAGTATGGGAATGCACTTACAAGCGCCATCGGTATTTAGGCGAGTCCACCCAGAGGGTGTGGACCAACCAATGAGTGTCTCCACTAGCTGGGGATTATCTAAAATGACCCGAGAAAACAGTTCTTTAAACTTATAGATCCACCCAACATAATTGAGGAGTATTCCCATAGGATTAGTTGGCCAAGAAAAATTCATATAAAAAAAAACTTTTGTTACGCCAATACTGATTATTCTAACTTGTGAATTCTTAGTAAATAGTTCTATTTTTTAATTGGTGGGACACAAAGTCATTTTCACAAGACAAGAACTAGTAAGTTGCTATCTGTCTGAAACAGAGATCACAGATAGGACAACCCATCCATTGAAACTTTAACCATCTTATCTTTTATTAGCTTGGATTCATTGCGTCCCAATAGGCTTAAGTATCTGTCAACTAGATTCAAGAACAAGGAGGCCGACCTGCATATTCTTCATGCGCCTTTCTCTCTCTTAATTTCCAATATAAAACACTCATTCTCCAGTTCATACTTATCAGTTGTAGCCCTAAGTCGTCTACTTCATGGTATACACACCTGCAAATGGATTGACTTGAAACCCAAGGGCAATTGATTCACTTGTTCAATGTTAGATATGACAATTGATCGAGTTAACACCCGAACTTAAAAAAATTTAGTAGGTCAAGTCTATTTAAGCTTAACAAAAAGCCATGTAAGCCCTTCAAATGATAGTATTTATGTTGTTCCATCAACTACATCAATAAAACATTAACGAAAACAACTTTATAAATTGAATTATTACATCTTTTTAAAAATTACACACTTAACTAAAAATTTTAAAAAATTAAACAGGAAATTAAAAAATCTAAAAAAGTTCATTATTTGTAATTCGTTATCAACGATAATGTTGTGTATGCATTACTCATATTTACATTACATCATCTATAATTACATTTGTATCGTCCACAATTTGATATACTAATGTTTTAAAAACCGATCCAAAAGTTAAATCTATAAGATAAAATATTTAATGTTTAAAAGGTTCAACAAATATTAAACCATCATAAAATCACTTAAAGATTGAATAAAATTAAATAATTTTAAAAAATAATTGAAAAAACTATCGTTATCAACCAATAATAGATCTAAAGTGAGTTAATAATAGATTCAAACAATTCTATCGATGGATTGAACAACGAAAAGAGTAAGCTCGTAATCCATTAAAGAAACTACGCTAAGCATCAGACCAGTCGATATCGAGCTGACCCCATTGGCTAGGAGGCACGTCTAAGCCTTTCTACACGACCTTGGATGTTGGATTTTAGAATCATAAACTAACTAAAATAAAGTAGAATGGAAAAGATATAATTCAAGAGGCAATTTATTGATGAGTTGCACTTTTCATTGACGTTGAAAACCTAAATATATAAACAATGAAATAACTAACTTAACTAATATCTAGATAAAGATTAAGCAAACAATTCAAAAATTTAAAGGTTTAAATCCTAATAGATAACAACTTTATCTTAACAGATAAAATTTTATCTTCTAACAAATAATAGATCTTATCTTTACTACTTTATCTTAGTATTTCTAAATTTTATCTTTAAACAAAGACCACATTTTTAACTTTGAATCATTCTCCAAAATTCCCTCTTGATTCAAAGTTATAAGACTTTTTGAATTTGATGATGTACTTCCCATCTTCCTCCAATGGTTAGAGCACTTCTCTCCACAGTTCATTACTTTGGAGCACTTCTCTCCAATCTTCTTATTATAGCACTTCTCTCTATTCTTCAACATAAGCACTTCTCTTATCACTTATTCTATAGACTACTTGTCTCTATGATGCGTCTTGGTGCACTTCTCACCAACTAGAAGAGGTTGTCTTCTTCAATCACTTGTACTATATTTGCTTGTTCTTCATTGTTAAACTTACAATCCTTTTTCATAAAGCATCGAGACTTCCCTTTATGCCAACAATTTTTCTCTTCATGACCAAACTTCTCATAATGGCCATATTGAGGAATATTTCCTTTCTTTTTTATGACGGAACCTTTGCTAGATAGGCTCCCTCCACCATCTTTTCACTTTCTTGGTCTCTCATTGCCCTTCTTTACTCTTGAGCTTGTAAAGCATTAATCACTCATAGGTCCCTCAAGATCTTTGAGAGCTCTGATACCATGTTGGATTTTAGAATCAGAAACTAACTAAAATAAAGTAGAATGAAAAAGATATAATGCAAGAGGCAATTTAATGATGAGTTGCACTTTTCATTGACGTTGAAGGCCTAAATATATAAGCAATGAAATAACAAACTTAGCTAATATATAGATAAAGATTAAGCAAACAAATCAAAAATTTAAAAGTTTAAACCCTAATAGATAACAACTTTATCTTAACAGATAAAATTTTGTCTTCTAACAAATAATAGATCTTATCTTTACTACTCCTAAATTTTATCTTTAAACAAAGACCATATTTTTAACTTTGAATCATCTTCCAACATTGGAGGCATCAACAACGTTGTTAGTGCATGGTGGTTAATAATCGTGAGCCTCGTCGACCCAACTCTCTAGTCACACTCATCCACAACCATAGCCTTCACGCTACGTCCATTGCCACGAATGGTTATGTTGTGAAAATACCTGCCTTTCCCCTCGAACTAACTCGTGGATAGTGCCACAATCGGTGTGTTGTCGTCGTGGTACTTCAGGTCACATTCTGATGGATTGTCACCATCTCCTCCCTTCTGAAAACTGTTAAGGGTTAGAACTGCTTTTGTGTGCTTGGTCACTGGCAACGAGCAGTCGAAGGTTGTGTAGGGCTTGCCTTGTACGCAGCACTCGAAGAAGTTCTCCGTGTTGCACTTATTTGGTGGGGGTCTTTTGCCTCTAAGTCCACCACTTGGCTTGCAATTATGAGCCTGGACATGTGAAGAACATGTCATAACCAGGAACATAAGTGAAAGGAAAGCAATCAACTTCAATCCCATTTTCAGTGCTGTCTCTCTCTCTTTCACTTCTCTTCCTTAGCTCTCCTTATCTGGAATTTTGAGTGCATATTTGAGTTCTTATATAGTGTCATGGACGTCCAAGCAAGTATACAATGCAAAAAACCAATCTGATAAAACTATACCCCTTTTGTCTTTGTTAGCATCATGGTGTTAGAAATTATTCATTAAAGCTCATATGTTAAAAGACAGTTGACAGTTAAAAGGATTTATTAATTTATTAAAAAAATTTTGGGCCTTTGGCCCTTTATGATGGAGAATTTTAAAACTAACTAATAGTTACTATAAAGGCATCAAATTACTTAGTCACACTATGAAATTATGGGAGAAAGTCATCGAGAAGCGGATGAGGAAGGAGGTTTCTATCTCAGAAACCAACTTGGTTTCATGTCAGGAAGGTTTACGACAGAAGCTTTGCATCTCTTTAGGAGGTTAATGGAGTATTACAGAGAACAACAACGTAACTTACATATAGTTTTTCTTAATTTAGAGAAGGCGTATGATAGGGTACCAAGGGAAATTATGTGGAGGTGTTTAAAAGTTAAGAGGGTTCCTATGACTTATATACAACTTATTAGGGATATGTATGAAGATGTAAATACTAGAGTAAGGATGATAGGAGGAGATACAAGGCATTTTTCTATAGATATTGGGCTACATCAAGGCTCCTCTTTGAGCCCCTTTTTATTTGCAGTAGTGATTGATGAGCTCATGAAGAATATTCAAGGAGATTTGCCTTAGTGCATGCTGTTTGCGGATGACATTGTTTTTATAGATGAGACAAAAAAGGGGTAAATGCTAAGCTTGAACTTTGGAGGGATGCGTTAGAGTTGAAAGACTTTAAATTAAGTAGGACTAAGAGTGGGTCCCTGGAGTGTAACTTTTCGGGACACAGAGAGGTCTCCAATGTGGAGGTAAATATTGGTTCAGAAGTTATACCATAAAAGGAATGAAGACATAGTTCACTAGATCAAATCTGGGTGGCTTAAATGGAGAAGTGTATCAGGAGTTCTATATGACAGAAAGATACCACTTAAAGTTAAAGGTAAATTCTTTGTTTCGCAATTAGGCCAACTATACTATATGGAGCAGAATGTTGACCTATTAAACAAGTGCATAGTCATAAGCTAATGGTAACGAAGGTGAGGATGCTCCAACGGACCTGCAATCTTCCTAGAAGAAATAAGCTTCGGAATGTAACGATACGAGACAGATTGAAGGTAGCTAATATTATTGACAAATTAAGAGAGACAAGACTTAGGTGGTTTAGACATGTTAAGAGGAGACACTCATACACTCCAGTGAGAAGGTGTGAGAAGATGGTACTCAACAACTGTAAGAGGAAAAAAGAGAGGCTTAAGAAAACTTGGGGGGACGTAATCAAGACTGATATAGTAATGTTGGAACTTACGGAGGACATGACCCGCAATAGAAAACTTTGGCGTATTATGATTCAGATAAAAAATTCTTCGTAAAGAGATTCTTGTAATTCGTATTGTAGTTAGCCTAAACTTGTAAATATATAGGACTTATCTCTTAAGGATTTAGCTTAATTTAGTAACTCTTATTATTATTGTTATCATTAACTTTAGTTTATGATTATTACTCAGATTCTTGTTATTATACTTAGTATTAGTATTATGACTATTACTATTACCAGTATTATTATTATTATTATTATAACTACGATTATCAATACTAATATTACCAACACCATCGCCGCCACCATTACCACCACCACCACCACCACCACTATTATTATTATTATTATTATTATTATTATTATTATATTATTATTATTATTATTATTCTTTTTATTGTTATTATTATTATTATTATTCCTTCCACTAATATTTACATTATTATTTTATTAATATTATTACCATTTTTTCTCTCTCTCTCTTTGTTGCTTTCTCTTTTTTTCATGTGGGTCAATTGAAAATAACCTCTCTACTAGTTAGTAGTAAGGCTACATACTACTAGACCTTTCCAGACCTTGTGTATAAGTAGAATTTATATTGAGTATTGTTGTTGTTGTTATTTGTTGTCTTTGCCTAATAATAAGATTTTGTCTTCTCATAAATAACCTAACGAAAAAAAAGTGAGATAAAAAGTTCAAAGAAAGAGAGATTGAATAACAAGCTTATTAAAAATCGCTTCTTCATCACTAAGCTATTGATAAAGGTTAGTATTTAGAAACTTTGTCTTTGTATTAGAATAATATTATGATCATAATTGAATATTTGTGAGTTTTATGAATTTCTAAGTCCATTTAAGTTTATGAAAATTATACTAACATGTAGTATCAAAGCATGGTTATAAAAAATTTATATATGACTCTCATTTAATTTAGATTTCTCATGATTAAGAGAACTTTATGAATCTTAGTATGAAATTTTAGAAAACCCTAATTTCATTTTTTTCATAAATTTTATGTTTTGAAGGAGTAATTCATATCCGTATGAAATCAAAGAAAATAATCGAAAATATGTTTTGATTAAAGTCCTAAAGTAAGTGACGTGGCCATTGCTATGAGCTGGACATTCAACCAGTGTCCCAACACTAGGCATTCAACTACTGTCAGGTGCTAGGAAATTCCAGCGCCGCTAGCAATTATTTTTCTTTTAAAATTTTTAAATTCCAAATATTATGTTTTAAATTTCAGTTACTCATAATTTGATGCTAGTTAACTGTATTTTTATAGGTAAAATAAAACTCATTGCTAAAGAATATTTTTTTGAAATCGACCAAAGGTGGCTTGTTTATTTTTTATAGTTAACGAGAATGAATGTAGGTAATGTATATATACAATTAGGTATGTTTAGATATCTAAAGATAATAAATATTTCTAGTTAGTGTATGTGTGATTACCAAATTATGTACATATTAGCATCATTATGTGTTGCATGGTTGATACGCTCATATTTTCACATATGTTTAGGACTTAATTTAGAGTCATTTACATTCATTTTATGTTCATCTATGGTTGGTTTATCATGTTTTAGCATTATTTGAGGTCCGTTGACGTAAAATGCATTAATGAAACAAATAGACTTGAATTGCACTGTTTTTGAGTTTCCGGCAGACTTGACCTCTAGTCATTGTGGGATTTTTATCTCGAGATTGGTTAAGCCAAAAATTTTGAAATTTTATACTTAAATTCTTGACTCATTGACGGAGTTTTTGGAACCAATTGCAGATTTTTCTGAGCTGAAATTAAGGAGAAATAAATTAACGAAATTCACGTTATATTTTGGAGCGCCAGAAGGACCTGTCGACGATATTTCGGTCATAACTTTTGACTCAGATGGCAGAATCCCGTGATTCAAGTCTCGTATTGAAGCTAACTCAAAGATGAAGACACTGATAAAATTTGGGCTCTAAATCATCACTGTTTAGTATTTATGCACTGTCGAATTTGACCTTGAAAAATTCATTCCAACTAGCCAAGGATCAACATCATCCCCACCTATGTACAACTCACTCTCCACTCCAAAAATAGCCTCCACTTCATGCCACTACCCGACACTTGCTTATAGCTTCCAACACCAACAAAAGATAGCTTCCACTCTTCACGCAAGATAGCTTACACAAGTCTGAAGATGCAGCCTGTATTGACTAATAGCTAACCTCCATCATTCACGCTACACTATCTAAATAAGCAGCTGCTGGCATGGATATTGAATGGAGCGAAGACAAAGGAATATTAAGCTGAAGAGGCTGACGTAGAAAGTGAAGAAAGAGAGCTGATTAAACATTGGTTATAGGCGTGAAGTTGGTGGCTATAATTGGCAGCTTGTGGCATTAAAAGATTAGGTGAAACATGTGTGCATGGGCTGGAAGCATAAGACAAGGAGGAGCTGGCTATAGTGAAGCGAAAAAAGTGGGAGAGTGTGTGCTGAAGGAATTTGTGTGGGACCAAAAATCTTTGAAAATATTGGAGAAAGGAAAGCAAGCAAAAAAGCTACTCTTCATTTACACCATGCCACTCACCAATTGCTACATATCCAAGTCACACTCTTGATTCCTCTCCAGCTTCCACTCACGTACAAGCCATATATTTTTCCCTCCCGTTCATATTTACAACTGCCATAGTCTCCATCATCAAGAAACCTCCATTTTTTCTATTTCATGCACATCATTTAATGGCTACAGGTTGTCTTAAGGCAAGTGGGCAACTCATTCACGCTATTTCATTTTCATAGCTATAATCCACACACAACCCTCCATAATAATGTTCTTGCAAAAAACAAAAGCAAGCCTTCATATTTTTCCAGCTCCAAGCAACCAACTATCGTAGGTGGCCTTCACCAAATCAGCTCTCCCATTAAGCACGCAGCTACTTCCACAAGGCTGACTCTCTCCACTCCACTGAAAAACCAAAGAAACACACATCCAAGCAATATAGGTAGCCCTCCATCCTCTCACTTATACAAGCCTTCATTCATCTTTCCAACAGCTCCAATCCTCATCAAGCTGAAACCAAGAGTCTTCACCAACGTTCCAGCCTCATTTCGCCTAACAACGCAACATCTATTCATCGCCAAAGAAGCAACCACGCAAGGAGAGGGGAGAGTTCATTTTATTTTGCTTTACATTTGGAGCTTTGTTCTTAATTTTTAATTGATTCTGTCATGAGTTTATTTAAGCTGTATGTTTGTGGATTGTTT
>JAOSBP010000009.1:21087240-21101105 GCA_027563825.1 Erythroxylum mucronatum
TCTTTTATGAAGGCATAACCGAGAGGAAACAAGTAGCAAACCAAGAAAACAATAATGAAGCTTTAAAAGAAGTGGAAATGGTGGCAAAAGAGGATTGGTTCAATGGAAAAGAAAAGTCAAAGAAAACAACTAATATACTTTAATCAATAGCCAACTTATCAACCCAATTTCGGTTCCATTAAGCAATAAGAGATAGAATTCCTTCGTTTCTAAGGGTATGAATGCATTAAATAAATAAACACTTGGCAATTGGTGGGGGAATGAAGAAAGTCAAAGAACCAATCAAATTGTTGAAAAAAATCAAACAAAGACCAAGCAAAATATCACTCCAATTTCGGTTCCCAATAGGTTTAAGGGCCCAATTTTGGGTCCCACCAAAATATGCTATAGGTTAATACCAAATAACAGTAGAAAATCAACCGGCTCACCACTTGGCGATTTTTTTCCGGTCCGGGAATTTTCTCCGAAAAATTCTAGAAAAATTTCTAAAAATCCCTTAAAATATATAATACACTATGGATTAGTCAAAATAATTTTTTTCAAACACAGTAACCACGTTAATCCCAATAAAATTGCCTTAGGCACGAAAACCGGGAATGTCTTGTATGCATGTACAGTAATTCCATGTGCACAAATGATACTGTGTACCACTCCTATTATGCATGAACAGTCCTAAGTCATTCCAATCCATCTCATCCAATGCCAAATTTACTATTTTACCCTTCCAGTAGGGGTTGGGATGTTACACAGATGCTGACCTAATTTCTGCAGGTATTTACTATATAAGTCCATCAACTCATCATGAGAGAGGTACGACTCTAGAATCCTAATATTCTCTATTCGCAGCCACCAAAACCCTCACAAAAAGACTAACTTGAGTGTCAGAGGGGCCTGCCGGTAGTCAACCCCCGGTGTGTCTTTTACTGTTTTACAGGTATTTTCTAGCTGGAGCTAAGCGAATTCATGGATCCAAACAGCGGCGCCCAACCTCAACAAAATCAGACAGAACTAATATATATATATAATTTTGAGACAAACTTGGTCAAATTTATTTATTTTAGGTCGAGTTGGACTGGAATGAAAGGTAATTGTAAAAAAAAAAACATACATAATATTGAGTTTCCAATACTTTATTTTGGTTCAACTAATATAATTTTTGATACATTTGAGAAAAAAATGTAAGAACATATAAATTTTTGATTAAATTTTAAGCCCTTAATTGAGTTTCAGTTTAATTGAGTTCGAGTTTAACCTAAACCTTAAAAATATTAACTAAAATTACGTAGTTTTAAATGTTAAATTAAAAAATTAATTAGGTCTAACTTGAGCCGAAGCATAAAATTTTCGGCCCAATCCCAATCTGCAGTCCGCCCAATGCCAAACCTACACTCACGCAACCCACAATTTGCAGATACACCAGTTTCCCGTATGTGTTCTTAAATTAATGACTACATATACACATGAATCTTAACCCAGAGCTTTACAAGCACCATTCACAACATACTATCATTCCTAGCAGGAAGGCGACGGAAGAAATTGATCGGTGCAGGTGGTGTTCGGTGCCGGAATCTGGGATGTCTCATGAAGTAAAACACACCCATAAGAGCAAGAACCTGGAAAGGGGTTGCATACAACACCAAAGCAGCCACTAAACAAAATGTCAGGAACATAATCGTAGCTCGAGGATCACGCCAATTCAGGAGTGCCTGAAATCGTTCTCCTTGTGTAGCCACATCTCCTACCACTGTCTGAATCCTCCCAGCAACACTCCTTAACCTGTCATACCTCATCCTGACAATTTCTGACCTTCTTGTCGTCGGGAATGTGTCGAATTCCTCGTCAAGTTCGTCAGGCTGAACTGCGTCTGCGTAGGAAATTGTCGTGTTTATGTGAGGAGGATATCTCGGTCTGAAACGATAGTTCCATAACCCTATCAGGAACATGTACAAGAAAGCTGTTGGTAAGATGAGTTCTGGGTAACAAACGAGCATCACGAACAGGAGATGAACTAGCAGTGTCGTGACAGGATTTTTCCACATGCATACTTCACCAAACCATCTTCCAAGAGCGAAAAATCCTGAGAAAAGTGTCATCAACCTGAAGAAATTTCCTTTGCTACGCCTCATGCTCCAGAGATGAGAGTGTGCATCGGACATGAACTCGACGACTTCTTTCCTGAGAGGAGGCTCCGCCCTGCCAAGCTTAGCAGCGACCATGTTCACTGCTTGGTTCCTTAATTGATCCTGTTGCATCACACTCAATGGTCTTACGTAGTGCATCTTTGGCAAAAGGGGTTTCGAGTATAGATACACCATGTCTGCAAATGAATTGTATGAGAATCGGATTGCCAGATGAAGCTCACCCATCTTCTTCAAACCTGAGGGATGAAGATCTAGCAAAGGGTAGGAGTGTGTGTAAACTCGTCCTGTTTCAAGAGTAGAGAGGCGTATCCGAACTTTTCCAACCTTTGAGTCTCTGATATTACCATTTGGAACATCAATCTGGGAGTTGTCGAACACACCTACCGTGAGAACTGTTGCAGGATCATGAACGTCCCAAGTATACTGTTCGTTATATTTCGGATTCAGGCTGTTGGTTATGGTTCTAGTTCGAACCCATTTTTGGCCGTATTTTGCTACACAGTATGTGTCTGATGTACCCTTTCCATCTCTTGACTTCAATGGATGGAGACCATCTGCATTTAGAATTCCAAGCTCCAGGATACCAACTGATGGCTTCCATAGCTGCTTAGCTGCTGGTTGAAGATCACTGCTATAGTGTGTTGGAGCATCAAGCACATGGTACCCTCCATCAAGTATGACTCCTAGATGAAGCCTACTAGAGAACTTATCTTTCTTGGCATGTTTCTCATCTATGGCAGCTGAGATAGACTTTTCGAGGTTAAACCACCGGGTCGGAACTTTCTGATCATCATCGGCACGCTTCGGAACCGTGTTCAGTGGTACAACAACCTTGCCAATACTTACATGATTGTTATGACCAATCCTATCTTCAACTGAAAAGATTAGATGTTCTTCAAATGGCTCAGCAGCAACAAACATCAACTCTTCATTCCAGAAGACATTCATCGTCCGACTTCGAACCATCCTTGTCTTCAGAACCTGGTTACCAATCTGCACCTTAACATGAGCATCTGGGAACCTGTTCTTGTCAGATAGAACTAGGTCTTGTGCTTCGATGACATTAACTCGGACATACCAGAGTCTAGGAGAGTGATAGACTTTTGATCGAAAATGAGAAGAGACAGTGGAACTATCAGGAGTAATGGTGCCTGAAATCCAGGAATTTGGGAATGCTTCATCAGCCTGTGTTCCATACCAGACAGCAACCATCAGTTCCCCTTTTTCCTTCTCCCCTTTCTTAGATTCAAGCAGATACCATTCAGGAGCCAATGGACTATCTGGTGGAACTCGAGTGGGTATCTCATTCATGTCAAACCTCAAAATACCAACAAAATCATCCTTAACCATGTCCTTATCCATTACCACAACTTCGAGCAGAGATGATTGAACCCTGTCTCTTGCAAATGCAAACACCTCATTCCACTCAGGATTACTGTTCTTCTCAAAGTATTTTGTAGTACCTTTGTAGTTACCAACTTTTACTTCCACATATGGATCAAGACTTCCGGTCACATCCTTATTTGGAAGATGGCGAGCTCTCACCACTCGCACAAAAAGGTAACTCATCTGTTCAACTAGATCATAACTGCTGATTGGTCGATTTCCACGTACAATTCGACCTTCAACAACTTGTCCTGCTCCAAGAAAAGGGTTCGTCTCTTTAAGCGCATAATCAGCTTGTTGTGATGAAGGACCTGAGTACATGCGAACAATTCGGGATCCTGGAGGTTCAGCACTCATCTCATTAGATCCAAAGTTCATAGAGTACGATTTACTTGATCTTGAGGGGTGCTGAAATATGCGTCTTGACTCGTCTCTGTCACTGGTGAATGGATTTGAGACTGAAGAATCTGGAATCTGCAGCTCCGTTGCTTGTGACTTAGTTGAACGTGAATCAGAAAACAGAGAGAATCCCATTTCAGGTAGAGGGTTTGATAATCTTATGGAAGGATCATCAGTAACAAAAACTTTCAAACCAAGTTCCCCTTTGATACGAGAAAAAATCCCTCGTTTTTCCAAAGGGTAATGCAACACGATAGCATCAGAACAAGGAACAAAGGATTTGCCTGTGAGACGAACCTTTCCGAGAAAAGTTCTTGAGTTGTTCTGTTTATTATGGTTGTAAACATATGCATTAAGTGTAAGGTTTGGTAGTGTTTTTGGATCTGTGAGGTTGAAATAGAAACTTTCATTCCAAACAGGATTCAGATCTTTTTCCTTTGTAGTAGTCCGAAACTTCTGATGATCAAAATGAAGCTCTACAAAAGCACTAGATGAGCCCTGCCCATCTTTGGCCATAAGGTCATGAGCACTCACAACCTCCACTCCTACCTTTACGTTACTCATTTTTTTATGGTTCTTCAACACCTTGACAAGAATTTGCAGGAAGCAATTGCTACCTGAGAATGGAGGGATTAGCAGTTAATTCCTTACCAGGAAAATCATTATATTTTGAGATGATCTCTGTTAATCAATGATCTACAAGATCCTGTAATATTTTCCTACCCACCAAACAGATCTTCAAGGAAAGCCATAACTAAACCAGACATTGACAAAACGTGAAGTTACTAAGGAAAAGGAAGCATTTTCATTTTATATCAGAACTCCTTATCAAGACATACTTTTTCTTGAATTTTCCTGAACGTTCAAATGAACTCAACCAAAACAAACAATGAAAAGCTCATATAAACGAAAGAATGAAATGAAAAATAGATAGAAAAAACTGAAAGTTACCTTCTTCCAGCGTTTGGAAAGCTGATTATACGGAGAGACTTATGTATACACCAGAAGCCGAGAAGAGACAGAGAAACAGGACAGAGCTTATGTCAGGATTGTTAACTGTGTGTTTCTAGGATTGTTATAGAGAGAAAGAAGGAAGAAGAAGATGGAAGACATGAAAACGAGTACTGGATCATCTCTAATATCGGTTAGTTTCAAGTTTCAACGCGTTGAAGACATGAAAACTATGAAAGCACGAGGTACTCTGGTTTGAGGTTCCACGAAACTAGTGTTTCTGTGTGTGGCCTTCGCGTTTAATACTTGTGTTGTGTGTGAAAGAACTAAGTTTGAAATTTTGGCATATTTGGTTGTTAATTAAATGTATTATCCTTTTTCATAGATTGTGTTTTGTTATGATTTTATACTTAAATTATGGTGTGAGATTTTGAGAGGAAGTGAACAAATTCCAAATGTTAATTTCTTTTTTATTTGATCTTTAAACTTGTCAATTTCATTTCCGTAAATAGATCAATGTTTTAAAAGCGAAGGTAAACCGGTAAGACGAGACGTTAATTTAATAGATTTAACAAGTATTACAATGTCCGAGACGTTAATTTAATAGATTTAACAAGTATTACAATGTCATAAATTGGTGAAAAATTGAGTAAAATTAAAGAATTAAAAAATGATTAAATAAGAATATCTTTACTTATCCAAAAATTCAAAATTTAATTAAAAAAGAGACAATTAAATAAAAATTAATCTGATTATTCTAGTTTATAAAAATTAATTAGTTTATGAAAATAAATTGATTGATTTTTAACAATAAAGATTATTAAACTAAATCGAACCAAAAAGTTAAAAATTAAACCAAAAATTAACCGGATAAAAGTCTTGTCTATTTCTTATAAGTGCTATTATAGAACTTAAAAACAAATATTTAATTATAGAATCTAATTATCACTATTTAAGTATTATTTAATTTAAATATTAAGATTATATTCATACTTAAAGATTAACCTTAACAAATTCTATTCTAATAGACTTACTATATATCTTAAGAATTTATAAATAAAATTAAAATCTTAAAAATTAATTAATACATTAAAATCTCAAATTATTGAGTTAAATTATTTTAAAGGTGAAGTATATCATAAGAAATTGGAATGTAAGACCTAAAATACTCTTGAAGCAAAACCAACCTATCACTTTTAATTGAAGTTTTGATGGTTGAAATGTATATAAAATTGACAAGCAACCAAATTTGCCATTATCTTAATTGGAAGGGAAATATCAAAGTTCTTGGTGAAACGTCAGCGTATCTTGGTCTTTGATTAACAATATTTAATTGATTTTTCTTTATATATTATGTAGGCACGACATTAGGGTACGGGCTCGGTCTGATCCAGTTTGACCTGACTCAATCCAAAATTAATAAATGTGTTTTGAATTGATTAAATTTCGAATTGGACTCAGGGATTTATAAAAACTATCTTAGTTCAAAGAAATTATTAGGGAGCTTTCCTTTGCCAACTTATTAATTTTTTATAAATAAATAGGAATTTCAACTAGGTATATGTGTATTTTAACCTTAAACCCAATAAATTAAAAAATGAATTGGGTCAGACGGTTCAACTGTAAAAATCTTATATTGATCAAATTTTTAACTCGGTTAATTTAATAACCTTTGTTATTAAATACATGTTAGTTTACTAATTAACGAGCAATCTTTATAAACTAACCGATTTTATTAACTAGGATAAACTAATTGATTTTTATTTAACATTCTCTTTTTTTATAAATTAAACTTTAACTTTTTTAATGGACAAGGATAATTTCCTTCTTCAATATTATTTCAAAATTTTTATTTTTGTTTAATTTTTATTGTATAATAACGATTAAACTCTAAAACTTAAATCTTCTATCTTATCGATTTAATTTCTAATTCGTTTTTTAAAACATTGCATAAACATATTAAACAAACACGTAATCTATGGGTTAAATCACATCCAACAAACTATCGAACTCTATGGGTTAGACTTAGTATGAAGATACTCTAAATTTGGAAAACAAAAAAAAAGGATTAAAATGTTAAATTCAAATTAAGCACCCTAATAAATTTCTCAATTAGGTTAAAAATGGACTTTGAGGAGAGACACACAAGGAGAGTGTTTTTAAACATAAGGTTGCTAAAGGCTTTCCAATAGCAACCCTTAATTCTCACCCACAAAACTCTCTCCTTCTTCTCTCTTACTCTTCCATTAATGCAATAACAAAAGAGATTTACATCTCTTTGTTTCAGATTTTTCTTTTTTGTTCTTTCTTTGTTGGTTCGTAGTAGCAAATTGAGTTCTTTCATCGTAGGACAACATGGTACGTCATGGTAATTGGTAATCACGTGTTTTGAATAAATTCTTGTTTAGGAGGAATTCATTCTTTTCGAACACAATCATGTTAGAAAAAGCTCAATATTAACAAAAATTCTTGTTTTGTATATGTTATTATAATTCGTAATCAGGTGTTTTGAATAAATTTTTCAAGAGGGATTCATCATTTTCCAACACAATCATGTTAGAAAAAGCTCAATTTTAACAGAAGTTTTGTATGTATGTTGTGGCAGGCAAACTCAGCATCTGGTATGGCGGTGCATGACCAGTGCAAGCTCAAGTTTCAAGAACTAAAAGCAAAAAGGAACCATCGGTTCATTGTGTTCAAGATAGATGAGAAGATCCAACAGGTGACAGTAGAAAAAGTTGGGAGTCCCGATGAGACATACGACGATTTCACCAACTCTCTTCCACCCAATGAGTGTCGTTATGCTGTGTTTGATTTTGATTTTACAACGAACGAGAACTGCCAGAAAAGCAAGATCTTCTTTATTGCTTGGTGAGCATGTTTTTCCTCCGTTTTCGAGCCATTTTTAGGTCTCGTTGGCTGCATTTTTAGCCTACTTTCAAACCCTAGTCTGCTTGTTGACAGGATTTACAATTCAGTATAAAAAATACTCAGTTCACATATATTGATGCATCTGTTGCTGAGTTGATGGATTCCCAGATCATGATTCAATCAAAGATTCAATCTTTGCATTTAAGGTCATATTTTGTTTCACAAAGCTTCTCTAAATGGAGTGTTTTGAAAATCATACATTCAGGGTCTCAGGATTTTGTACAATGTATCAGTTTAACTATCAATATCATGATATACGAATTCGTCCCCTCTCGAATTTCCAGTTCATGATTCAATCAAATATTCAATATTTGCATCTAAAAATCATATCTTTATTTTGTATCAAGGATTATTCCTTGGAACTATTTCTTACTGCACATAAACATATATACACTCTTTGTCAACTCTAACTTGCAGGTCACCCGACGCTTCAAGGGTAAGGAGTAAGATGCTTTATGCGAGCTCCAAGGACAGATTCAAGAGGGAATTGGAAGGAATCCAAGTTGAGTTACAAGCAACTGATCCTAGTGAGATGAGCTTGGACATTGTGAAAGAGAGAGCTTTCTGATCAATTAAATCGATCAACAAAAGATCATCATTCATAAAAACACTTTATTGTTTTGGCCTTTCTTTTTTTTTTTTTTCCTGAGTGTCATTGAACTGGCTTGGGTCAATCTGAGTGTGAATTACTTCTTTTAATGGGACTGTAACTGTTACAATTGAATCATGTCTTTATTATCAAATTTCTTCTTCTTTGTACCAGAAGACAAAAATGAAATTAGGATCTGTATAACTTTGTGTATCTTCCATTCAATATATATTGTGGAAAGCTTTTCTTGCGATGATTAGTAATATTATGACTGTAATTACGAACCTTGATTCAAAAAGGATAAGTTACAAATGGTACAAAGATCCTACTTATGAAGCAACTCATCTCAATCCCATTTTCCTTGAATGGTTAGTCTTTGTCCTGCCACCTTTTACTCCTCCACAAGTCGACTTGCTCTATGATATGCTCATTTCTCTCTCGAAGAGCCTGAAGTGTAGGGTTGTCGAAAGGAGGGGGCATATTACATGGAGGTGTATCCCTTGGAGATTTCACCATTGAATCTAACAAGAAATCTTTCCATAATCCAGTTTGAGGGCACACCAATGGCTCTGCACAGAGCTCCACTGCTCCTTCTGGTATTCTTGGTTTGAATTTCAAGAGTTTTGCATACTCTTTTAAGGAATGAAACATGTAATCATACACGTATTCCATTTTCAAACTTTCTCTAATGAACTCACTTCCTGCCTTGCCAATGGCCTGAGCCTGTAATCATGTCAAATCGGGTGATAAATACGATTTTTGGTTGTAAGACTGACTCAATAGTAACATTAATTCGGGTTTGGCCAGATAGTAGTCCTACAAGTACCTTATCAGGATGAGTGTTTCCCCATTCCACAGCAAACTCAATGCTTCTGCATAGCTTTTCAGTCTTAAGAGGCCAATAGTGCTTCATTGGCTCCAGGCTTCTGCTGAAGAAATCGTAGAACGATGGCTTGACGATGAGGGTCATGGAATCACATGCTAATATGTACTTTTCACTCACTGACCACGCCCATCCTTCGATATAAACTTTGTATCTTTAAGAAGATCAGATACTAAATTAAACAACACAACATGTAATTTAAGAAATCTGAACTAACCCTAATTTAATGAACAAACCTGTGGGTGCATTGGTCTTCTAGCTTTGAATGCTTAAACCCTTGCTTTTTTTCTTTTCTCCAGTCCTGAAAATGGAAACAGTAACAAGTCCATGGCTGTCTTCTTCATCCAAATTCACTAACTCATACAGCTAGTGCTCGATCTCTAGGTTTCTGGTGAAATTCATAAGACAAAAATATGGGAAAAGAAACGTACTTGTACGTAGAGACGAGCATTCCAGTCATGGATGTCTGAGACATTGCATGTCATGAGGTCACTCCTGTAGAAACCTACTCCTGGATTTCCTTTCCAGTAGGCATAGGGCGACCTATCCTGCCATTTAGTTCGGATGTTGCCTTCTGATATGAGATCTAACGTAGTTGTCCATGGTTTTACATTGGTCTCAGCCCTTAACAACCCAACACAAATATCAAAATAACAATCAATAGATTGGATTCCACAAGCTTAAAATACTCGTCAGGAAGGTTTAGGACGAACTGCTCATAATTGCATTTTGAGATGACAAAAAAGATCGGCCAGTCCAAACCCGACTCAAAATTAATGATCAATATAGTTTTATCAGGCTCATTTTTTATGTATTCGGATCTTTTGGGTTGAGGCTGATGATTATTTTTAAACTTGATCAATACAGAAAAATTGGATTAGAAATTAATCATTTGATAAGTTATGAGTTTTAAGTATTCACATCAAATTAATATAGTTTTAGGGTTTAAGGACTTAGGTTCATGTTTAAGAATTTTTTTCAAGCTTGATCAATAATTAATGAGAAATTGGATTGGAATAATTTGAAATTAATGAATTAAATTATATTTTACAAATATAAGTATGCTATCAAATCATTATTATATTTTCCGTAATTGATCCTGCATAATTTGAAATTTAGAACTTTGATTACGAGTGAAGTTAAAGAAAAGAGTTGTGGAGGCGATATTTACTTACCATCCCCAGAAAGTCCAGTCAGGGAAGACGATGATTAACGAGTCACTGTTTCCACTATACTGAAACAAAGCTGGTGGGGCAGAGGCATTACTTGCTTGGTGTGCACTTCTCACGATCATAGGCTTATCTCCGCAACGAAACATCAGCTCCAGGTCAGGTAATTTTCCAGGGAAGGATCTGAGAAGCTGAACAAAACCCCACATTGTAAACAAATCTCTTGTCTGATATGGCCTCCCGTATATCTCCACATAAGCCTTGCCACTTACAATAACGAGCCTGAAGTGTGCGACGCTTTTAGCACTTTCCAGGGTGGACCTGGAAATTCCCTCCTGTTTCCAGGGCTCCAGGTCCTGGTGAATCCATCTGAAGTACTCAGGACATTGTTGGGTTGATATAGTTTCTTTGGCATTGTGAGTGAGAGGATAGTCAGCACTGGTACTGCATTTCGGTGTAGCTTTTTGTTCAGGGCAGTTGAGTGTGAACTGATATGGCTCAACATTGGTTCTGCTGCTAACAACTTTCACTCCGAATGGTAATTTTGCTGTGACAGACTGAAATGTCTGAGATGCTTCAAATTTGGCCTAATATTGCACAGATTCGAACAAATAACACAATATTATGAAGAAAAAAAAAATGAAGGAAGAGTTATCTTTCGAAGAAAATAAGTTCAATCTGAGCCTGAAATAGAAAATATAACTTACATATCAAGCTATTAAATGCAATTAAGTTATATTAAATTGTTATAATTAAGTAATTTATCAATAAAAAATTGTTATATGTTATTCTTAATATTATAGTTTTAAATTAAAGTTTATGCAATATTATGATTATAATTGTGTTTAAAGACAGTAACTTAAAAAATCTTGCTTAACATTAGTATATTTTCCTTTTTGGTATATTAGTTATTATATATATGTGATTGAACAATTTATTAATATAATTTTTATGAGAAAAGGATAAAAGTTAATAGAATTAAATTGCATTTAAGAGAGCATTGAAGAATCATACAAAGTAAATTAAATTCAAACTAATCTAAAATCTGACTTTTTAAGAATATTTTTTAACACAAATTCAAAAGCAAAACTTAAACGAAAGATAATGTTAGGATAATCATCCAAGATTCCACAAACTTGTTCAATCTTCCACCTATAGTTTTCATATTCAATGGATGAAGAAAAATGGAGGACTAAGGCTAATGGGGTGAACTTAAGATGATGAAAACATTAGGTAAGTCACATTTTGTGTATGTTAAAAAAGAAACTTACAAAGATGGTCCAAATCCTGGAGTAACCAACGAGGACGATGGAGAACAGAACGGCGGCTACCGGAACCCATCTCTTGATCCCTCGTTTGCATCCAGAAGCCAAGATGTTACCGTTTGCGTGTGGTAATTGGGGTATATGGTGTTTCCCATTATCTGCTCTAATATCCGCCATTGGCGTTTCAAGAGAAGCTCTCAGTTGCTAAGCCAAAATGGTCTAACATATGAAGAACCTTAAAACCCTTCTTCCTTCCTCTTATTAGTGAATTATAACAAGATTTCACAATCACTAAGCATCTTCGTTTTTATGGTAAAGTGATTAGTGGAGAATCTATTCCATGTCTTTATACATGTAAATCCTTATTTTGTATTACTTTATCACACATTATCTAATAGAATCTTTAAATAAAAATTTGTTAAGTGGTTCACCCTGAAAATAAGAGATATCATTTGGGATGATCTCATTATCAAAACAAGAAAATATTTAAATGTGTTTATATTTAGATAAATAACGTAAACAAGACGAAAACGAGTTTGGAGAATGCAATATGCATGAGCTAATTCTGTTAGAAATGCTAATTAATTTGAAGAATTTAATAATCCCATTACAACTTATCATAAATATAGATTTTATCATTGTTTTAAACTGGTAAGATAAAATAATTGATATTAGAAGCTAGTTGTTAGCTCTTTTATTTACCAAAAAAAAGAGTGTTATAAAATTGGCTAAAAATTAAATAAAATTTAAAATATGATTAAAATAGATTGTCTCTATATTTCAAGTTTAATTAAAGAAGATTGTTAAGTGAAAATAATTGATTTATTTTAGTTCATAAGAACTTACTAATTTACAAAAATTAACTGATTAGTTAATAAACTAATTGATAAAGCAAACACACCATTACAAGAAAATAATAAATTTGCGACGGACAAACACCGACTGAATAAAAACTGTCGTTATTTACCGACGGAACATGTAAAGCCGTCGGTAATTACTTCGAGTAAATTTAAATTTAGCGACGGAACAAAACCGTCGGCAAGCAATACAAGGAGAATAGGAATTGGCGACGAAAAATTAACGATAGCTAAATAACCGTCGCAAATTGTCGACGGAATTAACATGTTCATCGGTAATATTGACAGGAAAATATAATTTACCAACAGGAACAATACCGCTAGAAATTAAGCGCGGGAATTGATGGCGGGTTAATTTAGTTTGATATTACCGATGAAATTTAGCGACAGAATTTTCCGTCGATAAGTTGAAAACCTATACGACGCCCTCTGCTTGCGGGAGAACGTTATTAAGTTGAAGAAAGCGACGTCTTAAATCATTCATTCATCAATCCTGACTTTTTATTAAATATACTTCAATTTTTTTGAGTTTTTAAATAAATGATAATATATAATATAATTTTTTATTATTTAAAAATTTATGTTAGATTTAATCTTAGTCTAAGTTATTAGATGTATTATTTGGTTATTATATATTAATAGGCATTATTAGCTCATTTTTATTTGAATAAAATGTTTTATTTTATACTATATTTTTGCTTATTGTTATAATTTTTACTTATCTATTATATACCCGTTTTACAGTGGTTTAATACCAATTGAACCTTTAAATCTAAATTTTTTTTGATAAATTGAAATATTAATTATATATATATAAGTGATTTTACTAAAGATAATTTAACAATATATTAAAAACAATATTTAAAATATAAAGAAATATGTTTACAAGACATTGAAAAATAAGTTAGAATAAAGTTAGAGTATTTTTTATTTTCTTTAAATATGCTTCAATTTTTATAAGTCTTTAAATAAAAGATAGTATATAATAATAATAATAATAATAATAATAATAATAGTAATAATAATAATAATAATAATTATTATTATTATTATTTAAAATTTATATTAGATTCAATCTTAGCCTAAAATATTAGATTTATTATTATTTTATTATATATTAATAGGCAGTGCATTTTATTTTAATAAAGAAATTTATTTTATACTATATTTTTACTTATTCTTATAATTTTTACTTCTTATCTATTATATATCATTTTTATGTAGGAAAATCCCGGGGTGTCCATCACATGGACACAGTGCGGAAAACAAAAATTTTTGTTCCGGGACATTCCCG
>JAOSBP010000009.1:21125061-21136883 GCA_027563825.1 Erythroxylum mucronatum
TGTGTTTATCTGTTTATTCGATTGTTTAGTATGTGTTTTTGGTAGAATTGTGTTAGTTTGTGAATTATTTGTGTTTAAGTGTTTTCATGGGTTCGTAATAGCTTTTGAGCTTAATTATTATTTCTTTGAGGTATCTAGATGTGTTTGTTAGTGTTTTAGGGTCAACAGCAAAGAACGAAGAAGTTTCGAAGAGACTTGGACCGAAACAATAGCCCATCTGCCACGATCGTGATAGAAGCGAGGGAGACAGTCCACGATCGTGGCCAAATCGCCACGATCGTGACAGAAGTATAAGACTTGGCCCATGATTGTGGCAGGCAGGCCACGATCGTGACAGAAAGCTTACAAGTGGCTCATAATTGTGGCCTGCATCGGGCAAACGCGCAGACACAGAAAACTTGAGTTGCTGCCTAGAACACATCAAGTATATAAAGAATGAGATAAAAGAGATGAGGAGCTTCTTGCATCAACCACCATCACGAAACCCTAGAGAGAGTTCATCAAGAGATTGAGAAAGAGAGAAAGGAAGAGAGACGTGGAGAAGAAGCCTACACGAAGTACTTCTTAGAATAAGAGGTTTCCTATCGTTGCTGTCTCCATCATCCATTCAGATTTATTTTCCAGTATATTTCCATTTTTATCTATGTATAGAATTAGAATAGCTGTTGAGATAGGATTTATAAATGTTGAGGATTTTCTAAACTCACCTTCGAGTTATTTTTATCTTTGATTTAATAAAAATTTGATTGTTTATGTGAATTGGATTCATTGTGATTGATTTATGCATTTTCATAAATCGAACGAGAGGGTGAACCAATGAAAAATAATTAAATTGGGCTAATGAGAGTTAGGAATTTAATAAGAACGAGAGATTAATCAAATGTGACGAGAGATCTAACATGGGTTCCTGGTAGTCTAGTGAAAAACTTTAGATCTAATTAGGATTTGGATAAATTGTAAATTGAGAAATTGCAATTTTCTATAATCTAATTAGGATTTATAATTTAGGGCTTTTGGTTATAGCTCGAGAGAGAGTAACCAATCTTAGGAGAGTCCAGGACCCATAATGTAACATTTCATAATTAATTAGGTTAGTGTTGAAGATAGGTAAAAATTTTCCCTTTCTTTCAATTGATAGCTCCTTAGGTTAATTCTTGGTGTGTGCATTGCAATTTATTGATTTGTTAATATTACATAATTTTTTCTTGAGTTGAATTGGTTGATTAAATTGCGTTATTGTTTTAGCTTAGTTACAGTTGAATTTCTGCAATTTATTTCGGCCTTAGAGTTTAGGATTAGATTAAACCTCCTCGTGGGATCGACACCTTAGATACTAAGCGAATGACCTGTACGCTTGCGAAATATCAAGATTAAAATATTAAAACTACACATATTAAAAAACCTCGATCAGTTCTTATTTCCATGACAAGTTAAAAGTAAGTGGTGGGGGACATTATTCCCTTATCTCTCTACTTACTCTTTCCTCAGGTTAAGGATGGATCGTTGGTGGTTGCACCATCTTTAAAAACTCTGAGAGAAGGAGCTAAGTCTTTAGCTATCACAATTATTAGGTAGGCTTGCTTTTCCTTTAGTTCAATCATGGGAATAAAGTAGTACAAGAAAGTAGGACTAAAAGAAGTCCTTTTGAATGAGGATAATCCTTTTCCTTTCTCCTTCAATTCCACTTTAGTTTTTTAGAAAATGATGAGGAGGATATTAGGACGTATCTAGGATGCTAATCTTTCTTCAATTTTAGAAGTCAGAGCTCCTTTTGAAAAATATTAGACAATCTCATGTCCCTGTTGTGGATCAATCTTCAGAACATTCGTTTAGAATATTGGTCTACTAATGACTTGAGTTATCTTGACATTTAACTTAGAAATCTTATATGCATAGATGAGAACATTGTAGCTAGAAGGAGGTTGGATACTAAAAAATATAATTGTAGCTAGAAGGAGGTTGGATACTAAAAAATATATGTGATAGTTGAAATGTTAAAGGATCTTCTAGATACCATCCCTATATACAAGCTAGGAGAAGACATGTCCTTGTTAGAAGATTCAATTAAAGTCTCTTACCTTTGGAAGCCTTTAATAGCTCAACAAGGAAAACTATGGAAGCCTATAGGGAAAAAATTCATTTGGAGTGATTATATGGAATTGATGGGAGTTGAGGAGAAGAGCTTTAATAATGATAATACAATCTTTACTTGTACCTCTAACCTAATCCCTCCTTGATTCAAGCATAAGGGGATAAGGCAAGCCACCAAAAGCCAAGCTTAAAAGTGCAGGAAATTCAAAGAAATCATTATTGATGTAGACATTCCTAAATCTAATTTAAATTTAGATAACTCTAGTCTTAGAGGATCAAGCTTTGGGTTGCTCTAACCTCAGATTTTGTAGCCCCTAGCAAGTCTATATTAATAGCTAGTCTTAAAGTGCTTATTGGTGAGTTCGCATCTAGGGATGCTTTCATCAATGTAAGTAAGAGAAGATTAGGCAAGAGGAATAACGGGTTAAGGATCCTTTGTTTGTTGTAATGCTAGTGGCATTAACTACCCTAAAAGTAACAATCCCTTAGGAATTATATTTAGAAAATAAAACCAATGTTTATTGCTGTTTTGGAGTCAAAAATTAAAGTTGATAAGTATAAAAGTTTAAGTTTTATGGTAAAAAATTTAAGACTTTGTTCTAACCATCAATACCATCACCTTGGTAGAATTATTTTTCCTTTGATCTAGATCAAGTTGAGGTTTTAATAATCCAAATTACAGATCAATTAATGCCCCTGAAGATTGGCTTGCTATAAAGGAAGGTTATAATTTACATTACACTAGTATATGGTTCCCATCAAGATTTTCACAAGAGATCTTGATTGAACAATTTGAGGAATATTCACTCATCTTTAGCTAGCCTTGGACTGATAATGGGAGATTTTAATAGTACTATTGTTAGGTACCTGACCTTAGAACACTTAGAGTTTCACTATACTACTACAATATACTAACCACTACCGTAGAGAAATGTAATATTTCTCCCCAAACCAGAGCAGATTTGCTCCTAACCAGAGCTGAATAAGCTCCTCAGAAGGTGATAAACCTTCTGTCACTCTTCTTACAAATATTCTCCCTGTCCCTTCCTGCTTCTATTCCCTCCTTTTATAACCTCCCTAGGTACATACGGTTATAACTAATTCCTTCTAGAATAATTTTCTCTCTCTCCTGAAGATCCTAACATTCTTGCAGTGACCTTAGCTGTGATTCTGCTGTTTTTAAATTTCAGGATTCTCCTATTCTACTTTTCATATATTGGTGTTGAAAGTTCTAGTTATATTTCACTTTTAATCTAGAGGCTGGTCTTTGTCTTTTGCATTTATTGTCATGGCCAATGATGAGGTGTAAATCTTTAGGTTAGGGGCAATCATCTTTCAGTTGGTTTTTGTTTGAGAAGAATTTCATATTTTGTTTGACTGGTTATGTTCTAAATTGTATTGAGGTTGTTATGAGAGTTACCAATCTTATGATAACTAATTATGCCTCTGTTTTTCTCCAATTTGGGATGTTAGGTTAAGAACACAGTGGAAGAGAGTATATATAAAATGAACAGAAGTAGAAACTCCAGTGCCTTCATTAGCGGGAATACAAAGAATCAGGATCAGCCTGTTTTGACGCTTGAAGACGTTGAATCCCTATTTGCAACAGTATCAAGTGTTGATGAAGAACCACCTGCTAGTCTAAGGCATTTGCCACCTTCTATGGCAGCTGCAATTGCTGCCGAAAGAAGGCTTGGAGGTAATACAGCAGCATGACAAAAGAATGCACTAATCAGAACACTGAAATATTGCAGTCTACTGTAAGTTATTTAGATTTTTATGCATACTATTGTTGGGGTAAATATGGTGAGTACCAATTATTCTTTAGATTTTCGAATAATAAATTCTGCTTATATTGTTATCATTCTGATTGTTAGGAAAGAAATTCCATATTCCAGTCTACATTTGAGTGTCAAAGGTGGTCATTCAATGAATCATAGGCCTAAGTTTACACCATCTGAAGTGGTAGAAAAAAATCCATATCTTCAGAGTTTTCCTCTCAAGTTGCTCAACTGTATCTGAATCGATGATTCCGTTGATTGCATGCTTTGAGGCGTACTTACTCTAGGAAAAAATGATTATTTACAATTTACTACTGCCTTTTAAAGTTACATCTTCCCATTTGATACGGTGGATTAGAATTAGAGGTATGGGTATGGATTCTTCATTCCGTCCCTATGTTTCCTGTTCATTCCTTTGTTCCAACCAAATGAATCCTTGATGATGGACTGGGAAAAGAAATACCCAATGTTGGCGAGGAAATCAGTAACTTTACTGTTTTCGCCTCTTCACAATTCAACGTCTCCAAAAAGATGTCTTGTTTAGATTGGCGACCAAGCATGATGTATTCCACATACGAGGCTATTGATCCCCTACGCATTACCCTTAAGATCAGTAAGATCGAGTGACGAGACATTTTGCTTGCTTGAGAATACGGAGGTCATCCTTTCTAACACAAAACATCATTCTTTGTCTTGCCAAGTAAGATGGACAAATGATCTATTCACCTACCAGAACGCCTAGCTGATGAATGGTTTGTTTGATATTAATGATCAATCCTCGTACTAAGTACGGTATACATCCCAATCATACGAGCACGTTTTTACGTTTTTTCGTGTACTCGCCATCACTCTGTATCTGATGACTTTGAATACCTCAATTATTGCGGCTCTCCCAAGTAAGAAGTCTTGTTATTTCAATCCTCTCGTTCTCAAACTGCTTGCATCAATGGCCATTTGTCAGAACTAAAATTTACAATTTCATTTTGGACGTGTCCAAGAATTTCTGATATCACCATTGCCCCCCCTCAATGCTTGAACACCAAACGGAGAAAACATGCCAAATTCATACTTGAAGCAATTCTCTGCCATATTACATAACACTCACTTGATCACACAGATGACTTATTTTACCTTGCTAGAAGCCTAGCATGAATACGTTGACCCTTAATAACCATGGACGATAATGAACTCGATATATGATGCATCTCAAAAAACTATCCGAAGTAAGATCATATGCTCTGAAGCTCATAACATGTTCAATATTAGCTTGAAAGAGATGCAATAAAATATGACCTAAAACCAAGACAAAATTCTTTAATGCCAACAAGGCCTCAGATATAAACAAGAAACCAAATCAACATTATTTGTCAGTGCCAAGTCTCTTCATCGTTTCTCACCAGCGGATTGGTGAAGGAAAATCAGAAGCCCTATTAGAAACTTCACATCCTTTTTCACTTCCCTTCGGATTCTCCTTTCTGAAGAAAGATCCTCCTAACCCATCGGAACTGACTACGTATCTATGAAGTAGCTTTCAACCAGGGAAATTAAATGATGTAAAATTTGGAATAGAACGCTCTTTTCATTCTATATCAATCAATTTGTAGTTATCTATCCTCAAAAATTCTACTGCATGAGCATTTATCTAAAATGATGACAGCACTGCACGCGTACTCAGAAAGTTGACGATTAGGGATTCAACACATATACAAACATGACATAAATCTGAATCCAAAAGAAGTGCCCAAGTAAATTGGGCAAATTTTATCAATTGTGCAACCATTAGAAGCTCCAACTGTAAAAAAGGGGTCTGACCTGTACATGAAAAATTTGGTAAATCAAAGATAAAAGACTCTCAAGAAAGGGGAAGGATGCACCTGAATGGTGGCAGCGACGCCCTAGAAGGTGGCCGCCTGGATGTTGGAGGACTGAGGACTAAGGACGAAGCCTTGGATTTAGGTTATGTTTGGTTGGACGTAAGATTTTTAATGAAATCGAAGAGAATATAATGTAATGAAATAGAATGAAATGATTTATAATAAAAAATAGATATAATATTAGAAAATTGTTGTTTAGGAGAGATGGAAAAATTCATAATGTAATACAGTGAAATATAATTTGAAAGATGGATAGAATGAAATGTAATATATGTATTATAATAATGAATGACTATTTTACCCTTGATAGAATAGTCTTGTTGTATTGTCTTGATTCCTGTTATTAGAGTTGAGGGTATAATTGATATTATAAAAGATTATTGAGGGTGTATTAGGTAGTACATATTTATCATTTTACATTCCATCCTAAACCTTCCACTAACTACATTATTATTATTATTATTATTTTGGTAATTCAGAAGGTATATATAAATAATAAGAAGTTTTGTACATCTTGAGATTGTACAAAGTACAATCTATTGTCCAAATCCGAACATTAACTAACATAAAAACAACAAGAGCCCTACTAAATTCCTGCAATATAGACACATAATAACCAGCCAATCCATAACTTCAATCTCATTTGCCATGACAGAACCTTCGTTCAGGAATTCAACGCCATACCCAACCTCAATTAGCGATTGATTCAATCCACACCCCTATAAGACCATTACCTTAGTCGGACTCCTATGTGCATCAGTTGACAGCCACCATTAAAGCAGATGGAGGTCACCATGTAGCTTGTATCCCCTTGGTTTCCAACTATTTCCACAATGTTTAGTGGACACCTTCCTTGTGCTATCAAGAGAAGATCCCTATACTGATAAAAGCTCCTTGAGACAAGTTTCGCGTATGGCTATACTCCAAAGCCTAAACTGGTGATAAGCTTCATAAGAGTCTAAAGCCCAAATAGAAAAACAATTATTTGATCATTCAGCATACACAATGAGACCAGAAGCTATCGCATATCTCTACAGTGGAAAGGGTTAAAAGCTTCGGATAGCTGTCCTCTCCACCTTCCTTAATGTGTGTTGTATTCCTTAACCATAACTATCCTTGGGTGTGGGAGACTAGGCCTTGTCTTCTTTGCTATTTGTTTTGGTGGTTGGGATGCTACTTCTCCATCCGGATCTCTCTACCTGATCCATGGCCACTAAGTTGCATCTGCTCCTGCTGATTCATTTAGATCTTGTTGTTTGTGCTTATATCCTTCCATTGAGGTTTTACTAACTACAGTTGTTGATAGAACTCGAAGAGGTGATGTTTTGTTGTGCTCTCCTTCAGTGGGGTGAGTAGCTGCGACCTTCATTCCCCAAAATTGCCTTGCTTTGACCTGAAACAGAAAGCTGCATAAAAGATGTTAGTGATTTAAAAACTCTCCTACCTTTGCCTCCCTCGGTGTTTGCTCTGAGTTGCTCCTATACTAGGGTGATCACTCTGACTTTCAATCCATCCACCTCCATAGCTTCATCTTTAAAAGTTTGGGCATTTCTTTCTTTCCACAGATAGTATACTGCAACTAAAAGGATAATTGGGAGTACATTGGGATTTATAGTTATGAGATTTTGGGGATGGTTTAGCCAAAAAGGGATTATGTGGAGGTTGAGTTATGGTGGAAGGTTGAGATGGAAGTAGGAGAGGCAGTAAGTCCATACTGATTTGGAGAAAAGGCAATCAAAGAATAGATGATCAATTGTTTCATTGGCATTGAGACATAAGGAGCAATGACTTGGAGTATGAAAGAAAGGCAGTCTGTCTCTAGTTTGTAATTTGCCACAAAAGGCCAACTATAGGATGAAAGAACATCTTGGGTTGTTCTTTTTGAACCAAACCAGGGTATGCCAAGGGGTTATTTGTAGGTGGTCTTAAATAGGAATAAGCTGAAGAATTCATGTAGGCATGTCGGTTTACTGACCCAGCTACCCACTCCAAACTATCTTGTTGAGAGCTAATTGGTTGATATTGAATAGGTTCCAGGAAGCCCAATGTATCAACTATTAACTCTTGCCAGCTCCATATGTTATTTCTGATCACCTCTGAAACTGTAGCTGTTATTTTCAGATCAGATCCATTAATGGCCCTTGGAGTAGAGAAATGCTAGAGAATTCCTCTTGGGTGCCAGGGGTCTTGCCAGAAGTAAGTAGAAGCTCCATTCCTTATCGTAAATCCGAATTGGTTCCCTAATTTGTCCCTCACTGCTAAAATTTTCCTCCAACTCTAGGAACTATTGCTGTTAGGTTGGATACTCCAAAAATTCCCCCTCCTAAGGATTATAGAGTGTACCCACTTCACCTAGAGAGCTTCAGGGTCATGAAACAAAATCCAAAGCCTAATTCCAAGTAGCACAGAATTCCATGTAGGTAAGCGTTAAATCCTAAGGCCTACTTCCTTTTTAGATCTACATATGTCAGACCATTTGACCTTAGCATTAGAATGAGAGAATCCATGCCTTGACCAAAGAAAGTTCCTAAGTTTGGCCTCTATCTCCTTTAGGATGGAAGAAGGTAGAATGAACATGGAAAACCAATAGACTTGAAAGGAAGAAAGCACTGAGATGATCAACTAAAGCCTACCAGCATAGGAAAGGATTTTATTAGTCTACTTGTTGATCCTTGCTTCGATTTTTTCCAAAAGGGGATTGCAATCGCTTCGGGACAACCTTCCAGTAAGGAGTGGAACCACCATATGTTTAATGGGAAGACTACCTCTCTTTAGCCCAGACATCAGTTCAATTTGAGGAGTCAAGTTATACGTCTCAGGGGATAAGAAAAAGTGGATCTTAGTGGGGTTCAGTTCTAGGCCAGACAATTGGGAGAAGGTCCTCAAACAGTCGAGCAAAGAATTAGCAGATTCCAAATCAGTATGACAAAACAACATAAGATCATCAGCAAATGGAAGATGGTTTATTTTAAGAGATTTACACCTCCAATGGTATTGGTATGAGGGATTACCATCTAAAGCCTTGTTCAACCATCCAGAAAGGACTTCCATACTTAAAATGAAAAAGAAAGGGGATAAAGGATCTCCTTGTCTTAGACCTGACGTACCTCTAAAGAATTTGGAAGGGGTACCATTAATGAGGATAGAGTAAGACGGGGACGAAATACGTTCTTTTACCCAAGCAATGAATTGTCCAAGAAGCCCCACATATTCTAAAACATTGATGAGAAACTCCCAATGAATGGTGTCATAGGCTTTATTGAGGTCTATTTTGAAAGCACAACACTTGTGAATATTGGAAAGGTGATAACTTCTTAGAATTTCCTGAGCCAACAAAACATTATCACCTATGCGACGATTTTTAACGAAGGCACTTTGGTTATGGCTAACAATGTGGGGAAGAGACTCTCGAAGTCTGTTAACTATGATCTTAGCAATGACCTTATAAAGAAAATTGCAACAAGAAATGGGTCTATAATCTTGCACTATGGTTGGTTGAGCTTTCTTAGGGATGAGAGAGATAAATGTTGAGTTAAGCTCCTTAAGGAGTTTCCCACGATCAAAGAAGTTCTTTATGGCCTCAGTGACTTTCTGTCTTATTGTTTGCCAAGAATGCCTAAAAAAAATACCCATTAAAACCACCTGAGCCTAGGGCCTTGTTTGGGTTAAGGGAGTGGAAAGCCTCTTTTATCTCTTGTTCTGAGACTTTAGCTATAAGAGGGTTTATGAGACTTTTGGGTAAAGGGAGAGGAAAGAGAGAGGTTAAAAACTCTTGAGATGAAGGAAGAGATTTAGAGCTCCCTATTGAATTTTGGAAATGATCCAGGAACTGATACTGAATCTCTTGGAATCCTACAATTCTTTGTACCATTGGCCAAGTGTAAGAAGTGAACAGAGTTCCTATTTCTGTGAGCAATGAGAGAATGGTGAAAAAATTTAGTGTTCCTTTCCCCTTCTTGAAGCCATTTAATACAGGAAGCTTACTTGAAAAAGGATTCCTGGTCTCTAAGCGCTCTAAGTAAATCTTGGATGGCTTCAGTCTCTCTATCTTTCAGAAGGGTAAATTGAGGATCAAGTTTCATCTACTCTTGAATACAGTTGAGATTGGCCTGACATCTCTCCACACGTACACTTACATCTCCTATTTGATCTGAATTAAGGGATTTGAGGGCTCTTTTAACTAATTTAAGCTGTATAAGGTAGTGTCTAAGCTTAAATTAGTAGTGCCTTTTATCTGACTAGACCAAGCTTCATCAATATTTTGAAGGAAGTTAGGATGGTTGAAAAGGAAGTTAGAGAACCTAAAGGGGGAGGTTCTCTTCTACTAACTGAGCAAGGCCTTAACCACTAAAGGAGAGTGATCTAAGATATTCAGATTAAGAGTGACACTATAAGAGCTGGGAAACTTAGAGGACCACTCAGAATTGATGAGAGTTCTATCTAGTTTTCTAGCTATATAGAGATCTCCACTTTATTTATTGGTCCATGTAAAGGTAGGGCCACTAACATTTAGATCAAAAACTGCATAGTCTTCTATACACTTCCTAAAGTCTCGCATGCCTTGCAAGGCCATGGCACTCATGGGTCTGCATCATGAGAGTTCAGAATCACATTAAAGTCCCCAGCTATAAGCCAAGGTTGATTCCCAACTATAGAAGATATATGGTTCAAGGCAGTCCAGAGATGTTTTCTATAATTGAGATTATTGGATCCATACACACAAGTGCCAAGGAAGGGGGAGGAGCTATTGATGGGAGTAATTTCTAAATGGATTAATTGGTCAGTAGAGTTTAACCTAGAGCAGGAGAGACTATCTTCATTCCAAGCTATAACTATCCTAACAGTTGAGGCATGATCAATGTTGGAGGAGTATTGCCATCGAGGGAACATCAAGGAAAAAATATTGTTTAGGATTAAGAGGGATCTTATTCGGGATTCAATCATGCACACAAAAGCAGTAAAAAGACTCTTAAGACAAGCCTTAACAACTAAATCTTTATTTGGGCTATTGAGCCCTCTTACATTCCAAAAGACTAAATCCATAAGATAAAAAGCCAAATCAAACTTCTACTTATGCTTCCTTCTTGTTTTCCTATTTGCTCTAGTTAAAACCCCTTCTGCCCTCCTTTAATACCTGAGCTATTGGGAACCAATTCAGAACTAGGAGAGGGAGGAGAACTACTTACCTGGTTTATGGTAGATAGAGTTGGATCGTCGAAGGCTCCTTGTGAGTCTGCTTCCTGTTGGCATTCCTCTCTATCTGAGCTTAAGGTTTTTGCTTCTTGAACTCCTTGGCGTATTTGCTGACTCTCATGTTCTGTGTGATGTATTACCAGAGAAGAATTCGATTCGGGTTGGGGCTTTTTACTTGGGGTGCTCAGTAACCTAGATGGTTCTAAGGTGATGGACTGCTTATGGTGGTTCTGGGGGGTTGGTTTGAGGAGTGTCCTTCTCTATCACCAATTCTTGCTGCATTCCTGTTTCAAATGTCCTCCCAGTTGGTGCCCATTTCTGTTTAGGGACTTGGGGCTCTGGTTTCCATTCATACTCTATGTGGATGTCCTTGTATGTTAACTTCCCATCTTCATTATAAGTTGCCAAAAGAAAGGAATTGGGCCAGTTCCTTTATAAGTCTAAATCCACACATACACGAGCATGCACAATTCTGGTCATCTTTGCAGTAGGAGTGTCCATGAGTAGTGGGACACCTACTGCACTAGCTATTCTCCCTATACCTTCGGTGGTCCAGTATTCAATTGGAACATTATAAAACCGAGTCCAAACGGGTGCTAACCTAACAATTTCCTGCTCACCTCCATTCAAACACCATTTCTTTAGAAATAGAGGTTTGCCTTGGATATGCCACGGTCCTTTTTCCAGAACCTCATTCATTCCTTCCGCATATTCGAATTTGAAAAGGAAGTTGTTGGAACAAGAAAAAAACCAATGAGGGAGGATTTGAATTAGGCCGCTCCTTGCTTGGTCAATTCTGGTGGAGGATTATTATTATTATTATTAATTTTCTTCTTCTTCTTCTTCTTCTTCTTCTTCTTCTTCTTCTTCTTCTTCTTCTTCT
>JAOSBP010000009.1:21166699-21178254 GCA_027563825.1 Erythroxylum mucronatum
CGGGACAGCTTGATCCCTACTGAACAAGGAAAACACAATAAATAACCCCATCAACTTTCATCACTTCATTAACAATTTTATGACATGTTTTAAGTGAGAAACAAAAAAATTGCGAGCCAGACAATGTTAAGAACATAGTATAAACCAAGTGAAAATGACGGTAATAAACAAGTTTAGCAAATTCCATGGAATTTACTTACCACTGCCAATTCAGTTTTGTCGCTCGCTATTCTTCACTACAAGACATTCTACCACAAACTACTGGCAATATATTGCCTGATCAATATGTGGAGGAATTTGCTTAATCTCTGTCCCAAGTTCTTGCTCAATCCTATACCTGTAGGGAAAAGTGTAAGAATATTGTGTTCATATTGGATGCTTTATCTAGCTATAAAGTTTATGCAATAAGCACAGCAGAAAAAGTGCATACAAATTAAAGCGGTCCTCATATGTGATCAAATTCACAGCCAAACCAAGGTGACCAAACCTTCCAGATCGACCAACCTGCATTTTAAGGAAGAAAATATAAGGACAAAAGCAACTGGCATATTGCTGATGAAAAGCTAACCGATCCAACGTACCCTATGAAGATATGTTTCCGCGTTTTTGGGGAAATCAAAGTTAATCACAACATTCACTGCCTGGATATCTATACCCCTCGTAAACAGATCTGCATCAAGTACATATTAACCCATTAGTTATCATTCAACACATGCTGACTGCGTGCAATGTCAAGGAAGGAGTGATTCAACACATGCTGACTGCGTACAACATGAATCGCCTACAACCAAAATGCATCATTGTAGCAAAAAACAGTTTATGTTTGCAACGACCACCAACATCAAAAGAAGGCCATACAATGACATGCCTTGACAAACATATACACATACATATTGATATGAGCTCCAGGACACCATCACCTACCAGTACAGACAAGATTCCTACATGCACCATTGCGGAAGTCATGAAACACTCTGTTGCGATGATCTTGCAGCATCTTTGCATGGATATAAAAACAAGAATAACCAAGTTCTGTGATCTTCTTAGCCAATAATTCTACCCGATTCACAGAGTTGCAGAAAATGATTGATTGGTTTATTTGAAGCTGCACATAAAGCAAGAATCACACCATATCCACAGAAGAAGAGGAACCGGAGAGCAAATACATAATTGTAGCAAACCTTAGAGAAAAGAGTGTTTAGACAATGGACTTTCTGACGCTCTTCTACAAAAGCATAAAATTGTGTGATACCCTTGAGAGTAAGCTCATCCATGAGATTGATAACATAAGGTTTACGTAGATATCTATCTTTAAAATCCTTAACAGTGACTGGAAATGTGGCAGAATATAATAGGATTTGGCGATTTGCAGGGAGAAAACGTATGAGCTGCTCAACTGAAGGTTGAAACTCTGGAGACAGAAGCTTGTCAGCCTGAGAATAAAGAGGCATGTGACATCAGATACTTGCACCTGTTAGAGTAATAATTTAGCAGATAATGTGCAGCAAGAGAACATCTGACAACCAAAGGCAGAAAAATTTACTAAGCATATATCACCCAATCCGACTGGCAATTTCCAACTGACAAGGATTTACACTAACAACTCTGAAATTATAACCAACAAGTAATGCTTAGAGTGACCTATCAAGTGAATTTACACCAAGAATTCTTGAACGGCAACTGAATTCAATATACTGAGAAGAAGACTTGAATACCATATAGCCACTTTCTTAAGATAAAAACCGGGCACCAAATTTCTGTTTCTTTATATGGAAATCCACTTTCTTTAAAGTCAAAAAACTCCTTGATTAAAACACAAGTACAACTATATCAGGCCTAGATTGTACCTCATCCATGACAAGCATTGAACAATCTTTCAAAACACAAATGCCCTTTTTTGCAAGATCCAGTATTCTTCCAGGAGTCCCAACAAGTAAATGTACAGGTTGGTATAAGCGCATGATGTCATCCTTTAGACTTGTACCACCTGTTGTGACCATCACTTGAATCCTCAAATGTTTCCCAAGCTCCTTACAAACTTGTGATGTCTGAAGAGCCAACTCTCGAGTTGGTACAAGTATAACAACTGTATAAGAACACGTATATAATGTCAAAGAGCAAGAATACAAAATTAGAAGTAAAAAAAGCCAATCTGATATTCTCTGTCTATACTTGAAGGAAAAGAAGCCATAACTAGTAACGTTGGTGCAAATCAGGTGTTCCGTCAATCTATATTTGCACTATTTACAAATATACTTGATATAATATTCCATAAAGGCATAGGACTGCAAAAAGGAGGGAGGCAGGAAGCAAGATCACTCAAAAACTTGGCATCAGCACCACAGGACACCTATATCTTTCTATGTTACATACTCGTAACTGATGCTAAAGGCTAAATCTTTATGAAATGTTCGAGCCTGCCACAATGGACCCCATTCCGGGGAAACAGAACAAGTCAGCACATCTATCTGCCCATTAAAGGAACAATTAACTAATCAAGGAAAGGGGTATCAACTGAATGATATAACAAAAGCATCAGATTATCCAATATTATCTAACGAACTACAGATATTAAACAAGCTAAATTCCAAAGCAAGGAGAACACATTCCAACCTTGAATAACATTATTATCTTGGTCAATCTTCTCCAATGCAGGAATGCAAAAGGCAGCAGTTTTCCCAGTCCCGTTTTTTGCTCTGGCAAGAATATCACTACCAGTAAGTGCGATTGGTATGCTTTCTTCTTGAATTGGGGATGGCCTTTCAAAACCCTTCTCATATATTCCCATGAGCAACTCTCGTTTCAGAAAATAGTCTTCAAATTCATTTCCTTTTGTAGCTGTGACATCCTGACAGATGGAAATTGAAAAGAAAAAAAAGTGCTTGGATAAGAATTTAGAAAAACAACGACAATCATGGGCGTATTTCAAGTATCCTGGTCTATTTTATTACAAAACTTGCACATGTCACCACCCACATTACTTTAATCAGTCGAATGCTTAACTAAGAACATAATGAAGTTGGAAGATGTTGCTTCATCGAAGACCCTTGAATCTAAAGGAAAAAAGGAAGACATTGAGTGGCATACTTGCCACACAATGTCTTGATCAAAAGGCAACGACACTTGGGTGCTGAAGCCTGAAAGGCATTGTCCCTCGCTGGTGCCTCAACTTAGCACCAAGGATCACCTAGGCATATCTCTTGATTATCTTGATTTGTCATATCCCCTTCAAGAAGAATAATGACCCTTTATCCCACATGTTGTTTCACAAAGTATTAGCATTCCAAAATTTGGGGAATTGAAATACAGACTGACCATCAAAAAATCAAACTGTCAAACTAAGCACAACAGGTGGCAACTCTTCAAGGAAATAAGACTTCTCAAGATATGACTAAAAATAAAAGAAACCCTTCAAAAACTTCTGAAGCAATTGCATCAGCAGCTAAACCTATAAAGATGCATCATCAATACTTGTAAGCAAGTAAATGGAAAACGAAACAAACCTCAGTTTTGTATCGTGTATCAGGTGCGGGTATCCTTAATCTTGCCTTCCAATCTTGGGAACTAATTAGAAAAATCAAATAAAGAGCATAAAATCAGTTCAGCCTACAAATTAAAGAGTATAAAAATATTAAGGACTTGCAACAACTTGGGATTAAAAAGCACACACACACACACAAAATCCAATCTTGTGGATCGTTGAAAACAAAAAAGCATGTATACAACCTCGAGTCAGCGGCCTCGGACTGAACGGTTTTCTCGACCTCATCGACGGCAGAATCAGGAGGTAACTGATTCCTCCTAAGCCACTGCTGCTGCTGTTGTTGCTGTTGCTGTTGTTGCTGAAACTGCTGTTGATTCAGCATATAATTTCTTTGGACATATTGCTGCTGCTGTGGAACCCTCGATTGAAAACTAGGGTTCGCGTTTAATCCTCCGCCTCTTCCGACGCCGCCGATTTCAGGCGTATACCTCCTTCTATTGTTATTGTTGTTCATTACAACAAAAACCCTAAAACTAACACTAACCCTAACCAACTATCCGACACAAAGGCAAAAGTTTGTACAGAAAACTACCTAGTCTTAATGGGATTAAAGCCGAAAAATTTCAAAGCAAAATATGAAAAACCAGTGTTTATAAACAACAGTTAGCAAATCAAAGTTGGTAGTTTTTCAAACCGAGAAATTTGTACAGTACAAAGCCGGGAGTTAAAGGAAGAAAGAAATTAGGGTTTCTTGCAATTAAAAGAACCACCACAAAAACGAAAGAGATAAACGGTCGATACGGTAAATTGGGAACCCAAATGCTGGCGGATCTGAGAGGAAAATGAGCGAAAAGTGAAGGAATTAGGATTTCGAATTGGAGCTACAACGCGTAGAGAATAGTCGTAGTAGCAGAAGAAGTAGCAGCCACGGACACGGCCTGCTTTTGGGATGAGAAAGAAAACGCCCAAAAATTTGACAAAGAACTGGAAGAAACCGCTGTGTTGCTTCTAGGGCATCTAATCTAATCTAATCCAAACCTAATCACCTGTTTTTTCAATGTTTTGTTCTTCATATTTTAAAAAATGACCCAAAATTTTATGTTCGAGTCAGCCCGGGCTGAGGTTCGATCAAGTTTGAGAATTTAGATCTAAGGATCATTTTTTATTATATTTTATTTACATAGATAAAATTAAATAGCATAAAATTGAAACACGGAAATGAGGATTTCATGTGTATGGACCAAGGTTTTAAAAATCGAATCGGATCATTCGATCTGACCGAAAAAAGTTTGAACCGATCGATAGTCAGGTTTGGTTTCACCTAATAATTTTTTAGCATAAAAACCGAACGGGTCAACTTTTTCGGTCGAACCGAATGGTCCGATCTGATTTTTTAAACTTTGCAAAATTCCTTTCCTTTATTTCATCAAAACCGAAGAATATGTTCACTTAATTAATAAGCTAAATTCATCAAAATTATTGGTTTATAATATTTATTTATTTTTTTATGCTTTGTTTTTTTAAATAAGGGAGGAAGAAGAGAACAGTATTATGATCGCACTGAAAACCAAATGACGTCATCATTTATTACAATATAAGTGCTTATAAGCATAATATAATTTTCTTACATTAATATCATAATTTTGCTATAAACATTATATAAATCGTATTGCCACCTACTAAATGCTCAAGTCACGTATTTTTTTTAACATCCCCTATTTTATTTGAGTTGAAAATCATTATCTCTCTTACTTCCGATTACACACAACACCTCCACCGATACTCATTTTGAAGTACATTGATAAAACTTACAAACATAAACATATTAAACTCCAAATTATTATATAAATTATAGTTTCACAAAATATTCGTTGCTCATAAATAAATATGAAAGAAATATACATACCTGGTTAGTTATACATGTATTAATGCCAAACTCTAGATCTTGGTCAATATATCTTCTATAGGCAAAAAGGTGCAAATTTAACTAATATTACATAAAGTTATAAGTTAATTTTTAATATTTTGAGGCATTTAAATGAATTCTAACATTTGCAAATAGTTCAAATTTGACCGCAAAAATTTAAATTGAATAAAGCCTTGTTAAGACGATTTATGAAAAAATGCATTTATCATAACAAATGAATTAAGAACATATACCGATGGTGAGTTCATATCTTATTTTGAACATATTTAAGTTAAAATTATAGTGTATTACAAGTTTACAATTGAGAATAATTTCATACATTACTAATTTGTGATTTATTTTAATGCAATAGAAGAAGTTGATGCAAATACTTTAGATAAAAGCATAGTTTACAAACCTTTAAATAGCGTTCAAGAATTTGGAGCTTTTAACGATAATGAGACGCAACCTCGTTCAGAAATACAATTTTGATTTTTATTGTTATTTTAATATATATATTATACTCATATTTATTTATTTATTATTAATTATATAATAATTCACTCCAAATTCGATCAACTCAAATCTAACCATCGAGTTCAAATCGAGTCGAGTTGGGCTAAGCTGCTTCGAACAATTTTTGTTATTCCAAATATTGACCACCAACTTTCCCCCTTTTCATTTTCTTAATTTTCAACTTTATAAAAATTGTTAAAAAGTTTATATAGATTTTAAATATAAAACTAAATAAAATGTATACTTCTAAAGAAGTCATTTCTTTTAGAATTACTTGACAATTAGTAAATTATGTCATATGAAAAAAAAATAGATCAAATTTGAATTATCTATAACTTAAAGTCTAAAAAATCAATTCAATTTTGGTAAAAACAATATTATTTTGGTAAAAACAACAATAGCAACACCTAATAAGAGTCTCGTCGAGGTTTAAGAAAGTTCAATAGTATACAATCTTATTCTACGAAAGGTTGTTTTTTATAAACTCACATATAATATAAAGTAATAACAATACAAAGTATAAATAAATACGTATAAATAAAACTATAAAAATATGTAATACTAAACCTATTATAGTACATATAGAATATGATAATAAGCTAAATTAAATCAAACAATCAAGAAATTTGTCTACTTAGGAAATAACACAAAACGCTAACTTCCTATCCTAAGTCAACGCATTGGATCTAATTTAGTTGGTTTTAGATTTGAAATTGATAATTTAGTTTGTCCAACCAATTATAACAAACTACTTCAATTCTAAAATAGATAGCAACTAATCGAACTATATTTGGATTAACCAAAACTCGATTGAATCTAAAATATACAGTTCTAACTTGAAATAAATTAAAGGGTTAATTATAAAAAAAACTAAATTTTTTGTCAAATTTTTAATTATAGCCTAAACTTTAAAAAGTAGTAATAAAATGTTCAAACTTTCAATTTTTTTAATTTTAACCAAAACTTCAAAAAGTGACAATAAAATACATAAACTTTCAATTTTATTCAATTTTAACTCAAAATTATCTGTTATTCTCCTTCAGTCCTTTGTTTTCTATTTGTTCTTCTGGCACCTCAAATTACTCTCACATTACAACGTATTGCATTAGTAAGCTCTTCGTTTTTAGTTCTTTCTCTATATGCCCTTAGTGTGAGGGGGTTAGAGCTGCATAATCTGAAAATCGAAGAGTGAGGGTGTCGAAAGAACAAACTGAAAACGAAAGAAAAACTGAAATCAAAGCATAAGGTTATCGGGCTGCGTAATCTGATTTATGTCATTTTTAAACAATAAGTCGTTCCATTAATTTTCATTTGTTGTGTTAAATTTGGTTGATGTGTATTAATAGTTACGGTTTGTGAAACACGTGATAAATTACGTCAGCAAACGTAACAGAGACACTAACGTTGGCTTAAAATTGAAAAAAAATAAAAGTTTGAACATTTTATTACTACTTTTTTACGTTCAAACTAGAATTGAAAAAAATCAAAACTTTAAACATTTTATTACTATTTTTTAAGTTTAGGTTAAAATTGAAATTTTGACAAAAAATTTAACAATTAACCCTGAATTAAATTGAAAGTATTTGACCCAAATCAGAGTCTAATCAAACTTGATAAACTCTCAAAATAATTATTCATCAATATATACACTACCTCATATTGTTAAGCATACAGAACGATCAATATACAAAAACATATTGTTCGTATGTGAAATAAATTTAACGGAAGATTAAGTGTCCTCACTCCTCAAAGAAGCAACATGGCTTAAGGACAAAACAGCTATCTCCTCAATCACGTCAAAAAGCAAAACATTAACCAAATCTATCTGTAACAAGTTTTAAAATTCTTTCCATAATCTGACGTTTTCTGCACCAACTTCACCTTGGTTTAGTTCAGAGGGAGTTCTTAATTCTTTTGTAAGATTCTCAAACTCCTCCTGCAGTTTCGTGGCTTCCAATTCAGCAAGAACCTGCTCTTTGATCTCAGCTTCCAGTTTTCCTGAACTCGACCGTTTTGACATCTCCGTCTTCAACTCCTGAATTTTACTTCTCAGTCCTGCTGCGTCTATCACTCTTTCAATCTCTTCAGTTATGTGTTTCTTGAACTCCAGCAGCTTTTCATGGAGACCAGAAGGTGGTGGAGTTGTTGCTTCATTTCTCCCGCTAACTCCAACAATCTCCAAGCCAGCTGATTTAAGAGCAGCTACCAGATCTGTCCTAGCTTTCTCTACTTCCTCAGACAAATCTTTGTCTAGTGGATCACCTTTTGACACCTTCTCTTCTGCAACCTTCAAAAGTTCCATTTTTGCTTTTAATTCTTCAGTAATCTTCTGGTTTATCTCTGCTTTCAACTTCTCACTTTTCTCTTTCAGTTCAACAATCCTTGCTACCTTGTTTAGCTTTTCAAGCTTTTGCTTTAACCCAAGATAAGCCCCTGGTCTTGACAAGTTGTACTTAAATTCTGACATTATGTTGTCTACTTTCTCCTTTAAGCTACGACTGAGGAGCTGATTATTAGGAGATTTATGTAACTCCAACTTGATTGATTCAATCTTCTCTTGCAACCCCATCGAAATGAATGCATTAGTAATCTCACAGTCCAAGTCCTGCTTCAGCTTTTCCAGTGCTTGAGCAGAAACTGGTTCAGGAAGTGGTTTTTGGAATTCCAGGACCTTTTTCTTGAAATTTTCGATCTCTATTTCTATGTCACTTACATTTGGTTTATTGACATCAGACGGTTTCATTTTGCGCTTTCTTTCAGGCTCCACAGGCACACCTTCTTGGAAACCACCTATTTGTCGGAACTTGAGCATCCGGTGGCGTAGCAACTCTTCCTTATCCATGCATGTTAGTTCCTAACTATTTTAGCATTGTTGTGAGAGATGTCTAAGAAATCATGCTTCTTTGGGAATGAATATGAATTACCTCCATAGCTTGGATTATCACAAGCTTAATTTGATGGGAAATCCATGCAGGATCTGCATGTGCACCTCCAAGAGGCTCCTGAAGGCAATAACAACATCAGTGATGATACTGTTGAACTGAAGAAAATTGCAGAGCAAAATTCCTGAACAAAAGGAACAGATTGCATACAGGAATTATGCCATCAGCTATTTTGAGCCTGTAATGTTCTTGGGCTGTTATCCTTAGCTTCTCAGCAGCCTACAGAAAGGAGGGTACTCTCTCATTATATAAGAAAAGTAAACAAATCGCCAGAATAAAACCAGCCAAGAAATGAACTACCTTCGGAGCTGCTTGAGAAGATTTCCACAATATTGCAGCACATGCTTCAGGACTGAAGAATTAAGAAGGCCACATAAAACATATAAATTCCTTACGTAAAATAATCAATAATATATGGGAAACTAGCGAAAAACCATAAAAGTAGCTAATCCTAATGGAAGAAGTGGTGAAGCTCCAATGCAGGCAATTGCAGAATTTTGTCAATAGTTTTCTGATGGTTTGGAACTCAGTTTCCAAGCAATTTAAAATGCTTGTTTCAGATAACAGAACTACTAAATCCGAGTGATAAGTATTAACACCTTGCTACATAAAATGCAGAATTCTCAAGCATGAACAGTTTATTGCAGCAAGCTATGGCAAGAGCTCCACCAGAACCACCTTCCCCTGTTACAATCGTTACAATCGGTACTTTAAAGCCGAACATAGCTCGCAGATTATGTGCTATTGCTTCACCCTGAAAAAAAGAAAAAAAAGATAACTTACCTATGTTATTCCTACACGGTAATGATAATGGAAAGGTAAACACACCTGACCAAGTTCTTCAGATTTTAGATCAGCAAAGGCTCCGGGAGTGTCTACAAACGTCACAATCGGAAAACCATGGTGATCAGCATATTTCATCATCCGCAAGGCCTTCCTGTAGCTGTTTTCAGACAAGGGTTTCAGAACAGTTTTGAACCTCCCTATCATCAATCCACTGCAGCAGTCTAAAGCATACACGTGAGGAGTCGGCATTGCAAAGTTTCGAGCAATATTTTCCTTCGTGTTCCTGCCCTTCTGATGACCTATAAACATATAGCTTTTACCATTTAAGGTTCCTATGCCAGTAACAATAGCTGGATCATCATAGCCAGCACGATCTCCATGTAGTTCCACCCACTAAACAGTTCAAGGAAAAGGAATGAAGATCAGAAACTGAATCTCCTAGAGGAAAACCAAATAATATAAAATTTTGGTTAAAAATTTATTGCCTACCTTATCAGTGATATTAAATACATGATCAAGAACAGTTGGCCTGTTGGGATGTCTAGCAATTGCTAGTCTTTGAATGGGTGTCAAATGTGTGTATAAATCCTTCAGGGCCTGAAAAAAGCAGAAAATGAAAGCATATAAAATGCGCAAATAGTTAACAAACTGAACATCCCTGTAAGAACATTACCTGTTGATACTTCTTTTCTAAAGCTCCAATCTGATCGCTGAAGTCCAGGCCAGTCTCATCAGCCATTCTGTGAACCTACAACAAACACCACAAGAAATTCACATCTTGCATTTCAAACAATAAACCACCATCTCACCTCAATAAGTTTCTTCTCCAAATCAATCAAGGGCTTCTCGAAAGGAAGTGTCACTGGTTTTGGTTTCTCTGTCAGAGGCTTGAAATGAGAGAGATAACGCAAATGTCCACTGGTAATATTCGGATCAAGATCATCTGGCCACGGGTAATCATGCTTTTTCCATTTCTTCGCTCTCGCAACCACAAAAAACCCTCTTCTCACACCTCTGACACACTTGGATTGATACTCGCAGACCCTTTTCAACAAACAACTGGAGAACAAGAAATCATTCCCAGAACGTGAACTAGCACCATATTCAATAAAGCCTCGATCTTCACCTCCTGTTGCTATTCCACAATTCCGAGCTAATAAAGATAAAGTAGTCATTAAGAACAATTTACTAAGCAAGCAAATTTCTCCTTTGTTTTATCACTTCTCTGAGCTTCTGGCCGGCAATTCATCAATGTAGAGCGAGGAGCTCTCAGTCGTCTGATTAGCATATGAACAGAGTTGCTTCTAAAATCGAGGGCCTAGGTTCTATGTCCCTAGGAACATTTATTGAATTAGAGTCAGCTCCGAGCGTAGTGGAGGCAGGAGCAGACATCCTGAGGATAACTGATGTCTCTGTCTCATAGTTTTGCGTCAAGTGGTGGGAAAGTAGTGGCGGCATCTGATTGGACCGTGTATTCCACGCGCTTGCTGCGAGGATAGGATCGACATCGCACAATCTAGACGACTGACAAATCAGCAGGATAAATTGGGACCCACTGAATTCAGTACGAAGTCAATAAGTCAAATTTTAATTAAATTTTTGTTTAGGTTTAAGATTCGGTTTGAATTTCGGTTAAATAATATTAATTTAATTTAATTTTTAAAATAATATTATTTAAACTTAAAAAAACTTTTGAAGTATTTAACATATTAAACTTTTTTTATTAAATAATAGGGTTAGCAATTTGGACTTAACTGAATAAAGTCAATGTCAAAAATTAAAAAATTCAAAAAATCAACATACCCTATATATAAGACTTCTCACTTTGTGAGTATCTGAGGAGAATCATCTATATATGTAGCCTTGTATTTTTTACAAAGAGATTGTGATGGAGGACCATCCCCACAAGCTCTCAAGGATG
>JAOSBP010000009.1:21210411-21243328 GCA_027563825.1 Erythroxylum mucronatum
CTCTATAGCAACATTAGATAAGAAAACTAATGGGGTTTGATTTTTAAATGGAGTATAAGGTTGAAAGATTGAATACAATTGTACATGCCTTACTACTATATATGTCCTTATTATTTTCTTTGAAGAGGTGTTTAGACTTCATGGCCTACCTAAATCAATAGTCTTCGATCAAGACAAGGTTTTCGTTAGTCTGTTTTTGAAGGAGTAATTCGACTTAGAGGTTTCAAGCTAGCCTTCTTTCCAACTTACCATCCTCAGACTTGTTAAGATATATAGTATATATCTTTTTATTTTGTTGTGGCATATTTATTGTTAATTGGACCTATAAGATATTAATTGGAAAGTGTTAATGCTTGGAAGAAAACAGAAGATAGTGGTTCTTGCATTTTTTTATTTGAGATATTACTGTTACGGTAAAAATTAATGAAGTTGTTGAAGTGGTAGTGTTGTCGTGGGACTCTCATTAGTTGATAGATTGTAGCCACGATGGAATCTTTAAAGTGGGCTTTGTGAACATCTCTTAATCATCAAAGAAATCTATCAAAACACGTGAACATCTCCTAATCATGGATGAAGTCTATCAAAACATGTAAGTGGAAGAAACCAAGTGGTGTGTGTGTGGCAACTGAAGAGAGTGTGTGTGTGTCATAGAAGAGATGTGTGAGTGTTAAATGTTAATGAACAAAAATACTGCATTTGGATGATGTCTTTGAAGAGAGGTGAATATACGTATGTTGTGTGAGACAAAAGTAACTGTGCAGTGAGTGAAGTGATGGTGTAGTGTGTGAGTCTTTATTGATAGGAGAAGTGAATCTCCGTAGGTGGGTCTTCATATATCGTAGAAGTGGATCTTGTGTGTGAGGGGCATTAAGTATGTAGTGGGTGTACCATACAGGTAGTGAGTTATTTAATGGGCATACTTGTGGTTAAAGTTTGGCGTTGATCAGTTAGAGAGAAACAAAAACTGTATTGTTATATATTGTGGTTTGTCGTTGGAAAAGAAGCTATGTCTCCAAGTTCTTTACTTGCTTACGTCCCCACATTTCATGCAAGCAGTGGCTTCGTGTTGGTGTTTATGTGAATCAGCCCACTGTTGTTGCGACGACTTCCAAATCTATTTCAGTAGAACATAACTCATCTGAAAGTTGTTCTTTTATATTCAAGTGTATTTAGTTTTCGTTCTTTATTATTTTAATCACTTGAGTTATTTATTCATTGTTCTTTCGTTAAAAGGTTCATTGAGAAAATCTTCTGTCGAGGTTAGTACAAGATGGTCGTACTATTGTGTGTGAAATTCTTTCACGGGAAGTGAGGTTGAGAGATAGTGTCAAGGGTTGAGTGGTATGGACTCAGTAAAGCCTTAGATAAATCTATTGTACTTCAATGAAAGTTACTAAGCTGGGTGAAGGCCCCGCAGACATAGGCAATGTGTGCCAAACTACGTTACCAAATTTTAGGTGTTGATTTATTTTTGGTTCTCTTAATTTTTTTTGATTTTTTGTTTGCTTGAAACCAATCGGAAAGTTTGCGAAACGACTACCCCCTTCGTGTTTTTCAATTGGTATCAAAGTAAGGTCACCAATTCAGAACTTAGTAGTACGTTGGTGTAGATCATAGTTTTGCGAACATGGCCATAAGAGAAGGAACATCGATTATCAGGCCACCGTTATTGGACGATTCTAATTATCCTACATGGAAATCACGGATGAAAGTCTTCATTCAAGCTCAAGGCATGAGAGCTTGGCATTCAATAGTACATGGGTGGACGCATCCAATAATCATTGATGATAAAGGAGAGCCAGTTCAAAAAGGTCCATCTGAATGGACAAAAGCCGAAGAAGAAAGTGCACTTGAAAACTCACAAGCAATGCATGTGATATTCAGTGCTGTTGATGAAGGATGCTTCTCAATGATATCAACTTGTAAATTGGCTAAAGAAGCTTGGGATGCTTTGCAGACTATTCATGAAGGATCCAAATATGGGATAGCGTCAAAACTACATATGTTAGCTGTGAGGTTTAAAGAATTGAGGATGGATAAAAATGAGATTATCAGAGATTTTTATGAAAGATTGCGAGATATAGCGAATCAGGCACATCAATTAGGGAATAAATATTCCAAACTGAAACTAGTCAAGAAGACATTAAGATCACTACCTCCAAGATTTATACCGAAAATTGCAGCAATCGAGGAGGCTCATGACATCAATGACTTGTCATTGGAGAAGCTGATTGGAATTCTTACAAATTTCGAAATGAATTTGTTGAGGGATAATCGAGAGAAGAAAAAAGGATTAGCATTACAAGCTGCGATTAGTAAAGTCGTAAATAACTTAGAAGATGAATCTGACGAGAATGAGGATATAGAGCTATTAACACGAGAGTTCAGTAAGTGGTTGAAGAGAGTGAAAAAGGACATACCCGAGTTTAGGCAAAAAGACAAGAGCTCCTCGAACAACAACTTCAAACAAGCTAAAACTCAAAAGGGAGAAATAAAGGTAAAGAGAATTCAATGCCATGAGTGTCAAGGCTTCGAACATTTTCAAACGAAGTGTGCTAATACCATGAAGAAGAGAAAAGAAAAATCTTATACGAGCACTTGGAGTGATAACAAATTCGGAAGTGAGGAAGAAGTTGTGAATAGTGATGCGTTGGTTACTTTGTACAGCAAAAGTCTTGTTACTTGTTTAACAGTAATCAAGAAGTAAGTAACTGAAGACGAACAAGTGAGTAAATTGGGAAATTTTAGAAAAAATGCAGACAATTCAGCTCAAAGCTCAATCTCAGATTATGACAGTGATTACAGTACTTTAGATGATAAAAAGGAAGGTATTTATGAAGCCTATGAGTTAATGTACGAAAAATGGGTGAAAATATGTAGAAAGAATAAAAGATTGAAGGAAGAGAATCTTTCCATGAAGAACACCATTCAAGAGTTAGAAAAGAAATTGATGTTGACATCAGATGAGCTTGATGAAGCTAAAATAAAATTAGTAAGTATCAAAAAGGGATTGAAAATGTTAAATGGAGGCACAAAAAAACTAGAAAAGTTAATGGAAATTGGTAAGGTTAAAAAAGATCTTCCAAGCATTGACTATAAGGGTGAGTGCTTTAAAGTGAATGAGAAGAAAGATGACATATCCAAATCTGCAAGGAAGAATTGAAGATTTATGCCTACATGTTATTTTTGCGGAATTGTCGAGTGCATAAGGTCGATATGCTACAAGATGTTACAAATGATATTTAAAAGGAGTCAAAACCAAAAATCTAAACACTCTCCATTAAATTTCCAGTGGCAACAAATGTTACCAAAGCATACTTAGATTAGAAAAAGGTTAATTATAGACACAAAGGCATTGTGAAGGAAAAACAAGAAGTTGTCTAGCTTCACAGTTAGTTACTGTTTGTAAAGAAACTGGTCAAACAGAGGACAAGTAAGTTACTTAAGAAGAAGAAACCAATCACAAAGATAATATAACGAAGAAAAAGTCCAAGTTTGAATTTTTTCGAGAGGCACAGGGACTATATGCTTTACATTTTTTAATTACTTTTTGTTGTCAAAAAATGAAACGTAAAAGAAAAAAAGAAAAAAAGAATTTTGTTCTTTAATTTTTATGTTGCCATTATCGTTCCATCTTTTTAGTAGCTTGCATTATGACTTCTATTTGGCTCCACTGAAGACTCCTCGACTCTCTCATCAATGTGGATCTCTCTTTCAGGGGGAGACATTAGATTGTTTATAGTAAATGCTCCATTCAGCGGGAGATTTTAAGGTATCTCCATGACCATTAATCTTACTTTTTCACATTTTTTTGTCCCAATGGAAAAAATAGATGATTAGATATTTGATGGATGCTTATTATTGCTTCTTTGAATGTTTCTTGAACTTGAAGAATTTGATGAATGTTTTTTGAAATTTGACCTTAGATTGAGGGGGAGTATTGTCGATTCAATATTTATATGTCCAATTATGTTATTTAAAAGTTATGACAAGATGTCAAAAAGGGAAAGATTGTTAAGATATATAGTATATATCTTTTTATTTTGTTTTGGCATATTTATTATTAAGTGGGCTTATAAGATATTAATTGGATAGTGTTAATTCTTGGAAGAAAACAGAAGATAGTGGTTGTTGCATTTTTGTATTTAGGATGTTACTGTTGTGGTAAAAATTAACGAAGTTTTTTTTTTTGGATTACAAAGGAAAAACTCTAAAAACAAAAGAAACTAGCGCGGGGTCCGCCAGTAGAGAGCACCCTGTAAGTCCCAGTGGAAGCGGCTCAAAATGGTATGGGGAGGTTCCAACAGAAGATGGAAGCCCGAACTGGCCAGCCAGGCTAAACAAGCTAAGTGATCAGCACATTGGTTGCCTTCGCGATGCACATGCTGCAAACGGACCGCCCAATCCCGATGGAGCAGGGTGCGAATACCTATCACCAAAGAAACCTCATCAGAAAAAGCAGGACGAGAAGAGGATAATATGTTGATAATTTCTAAAGAGTCGACTTCTAAAATGACTCGGCGATAACCCAAGTTCCAAGCAAGAGTAAGACCCCCATGGACACCCCACAATTCAGCCACACGCGAGGAGCTGCCCGGGAGGGAGTAGAGAAAATCGCCACACCACTGACCCTGCCAGTCACGAATCAACCCTCCAACAGTAGAAAGCCGGCCACCCTGAAGGACAGCCCCGTCAGAGTTTAGCTTAACCCATGGGGCGGGCGGCTTAGTCCAGCCCACGAGTTGGCCAGTGGGTAGGCCTTGGTTCGGAAAGACACATCGTTCGGCAACCCGGGCCCGTTCGATGCCATCAACATAAGCTAAAACTGCACGGACCCCGGACTGTGGCCAAACAAAGTCCGGGTCAAACACACTTTTATTGCGCCAGTACCACAGGAACCAACAGCTGACCCCAAAGAGGGTCGGCCACTCAAACTGTCGTCCCAGATGGTGGTTGGTAAGGTTGGAATGGACCCACCGCATCTCATCATTGGCATAGAAGTCTGGATCGACAGAAGTAGCGGGGAAGTTAGCCCAGAACACACGAACCCGCGAGCAATCCTGAAGGGCATGCAGGGTGGATTCCGGCTGGGCACAATAGGGACACCCGCTATCTGTAGCAATGTGACGGAGAACCCTTTGTTGGTTAGTTAGGAGCTTGCCTTTGGCCAAAAGCCAGAGAAACGAACGAATGCGCTGAGGACCAGCCCATTTCCAGATAACATTCCAGGTGGGACTGGCCTTGTCAGTGGAAGCACCTTCAAGCAAGGCATAGGCGGAGGCGACAGTAAACTGGCCATTAGTTGTGGGACCCCACTGGAATGTATCATCCTCAGCAGGGGCCGCGGGAAAAGTAGTCGTCGCGAGGGCCAGGCAAACAGCAGTGGGGAGAAAATGTTGGAATTGCTGCCACTGCCACGTCTGATCGGCAGTCCGAAAGTCGGCAACAGAGGTGAAAAGCAGAGCGTCCGAAATCGGAGCGGTCGCTACATGAATAAAGGGGCCCCAGGAGGGGATCCAGTTGTCCAACCAGAAAAGAATACGTTGGCCGGTCCGAGGGTGCCATTGAAGGCCGTGAAGAACCACGGGCCAGGCAACCGAAATACCCCGCCAAGTGCTGGACGCGCCCGCCCGCGTTAAAGAAGGAGGGATGTGGTGGAGGTTAAGCCGATACTTAGCCCGTAGCACCTGGACCCATAAACTATTAGGCTGAGTAAGCAGGGCCCACCCCAATTTAGCCAAGAAAGCATCATTGGTAGAGCGGATCCGTCGAAGGCCCAGGCCGCCAGAGGATTTGGGCCGACACACGGACTCCCAACTGGTAAGGTGCAGCTTCCAGTGGTCATCCGCCGAGTCCCAGATAAAAGCCCGCATGAGTTTTTCCAAATCATGGCAAAGTTGTCTCGGAAGACGAACAGTTTGCATAGTGTAGGTGGGTAAAGCGGCGAGCACAGATTGGGTAAGAATGACCCGGCCTGCGAGAGATAAGGTACGAGCCTTCCACCCTGCCAGTTTTTGCCGAGCATTGTCAAGGATGTGTTGGTAAGTACGACAAGAGGACCGCTCATGGATCAGAGGAACACCAAGATACTTCCCCAAATTAGTCGTACTCGAGATCTGCAACATGTGACTGAGGCGGCGAGCTAACGGAGGGGAAACGTTCCTAGAGAAGTGGATTCGAGTCTTGGTCGTGTTCATTTTCTAACCCGAAGCCTGGCAAAACGCATCCAAAGTACTTGCAATGACTCGAATTTGGGGTTCTGAGGCCTCCGAGAAAAGCACAAGGTCTTCAGCAAAGAAGAGATGAGAGATCAGGGGGCCTAAAGGACCCAGCTTAATCGGCTGCCACTCACCGCGGGCGACCTTGTGAGTAATAAGCTGGCCAAGGCGTTCCATGCCGAGTACAAACAGGTAAGGCGAGAGCGGATCTCCCTGCCGTAATCCGCGGGAGGGGCAAAAAGAGTCAGACAGAGAACCCTGCCAAGACACTTGCATAGTAGTCGCCGAGACGCATTGCATAATGAGCGAAATAAATTGCTCTGGGAGCCCGATGTCCTGTAGTGTATCATGTAGAAAATCCCAGCGGAGCCGGTCATACGCTTTTTCAAGGTCGACTTTGATAGCTAGCAAGCCTTTGGTCCCTGTATTCTTCCGCATGGAATGTAGGATTTCCTGAGCAATAATAATATTATCCGTCGGTTGACGACCCGGGATGAAACTACATAGCGGCTCTTGGATGAGCCAAGGCATATGAGCTTTTAACCTAGAGACCAGGACTTTAGCAACGATTTTATACAGAACGTTGCAGAGGCTGATAGGCCGGAATTGCGTGATAAACTGAGGAGAGGGGACCTTGGGGATCAAGACAAGGATTGTTTGGTTAAGAGCACGGTCCCAACAGTCGAGGCAGAAGGCTCGCTGGACGTACTCCGTCACCGCCGGCCCAACGTGTTCCCATTGGTTTTGAAAAAAGAGGGCATTGAAACCATCAAATCCGGGAGCTTTCTGCGGATTCATGGCAAAGACAGCGGAGCGGATTTCAAGAGCATGGAGGGGACGGGTCAACTCCTGCAAGTGGGTTGGGGAGAGCCGAGGAAAAGCACCGGAAAGCGGGAACCGAGGAGGGGGCCTAGAGTCCATTCTCTTTGGTTGATAGATTGCATCCACGGTGGAATCTTTAGAGTGGGTTTTGTGAACATCTCCTAAGCATCAAAAAAGTCTATCAAAACACATGAACATCTCCTAATCATTGATGAAGTCTATCAAAACACGTAAGTGAAAGAAACCAAAAGGTGTGTGTGTGTGTGGTAACTGAAGAGAGTGTGTGTGTGGCATAGAAGGGTAGTGTGTGCGTTGAGTGTTAATGAACAAAAATATTGCGTTTGGTGGATGTCTTTAAAGAGAGGTGAATATACGTATGCAGTGAGTGGGGTGATGGTGCAGTGAGTGTATCTTCATTGATAAGAGAAATGAATTTCCATAGGTGGGTCTTCATATATAGTAGAAGTGGATCTGTGTATGAGAAGCATCAGTTCATTGTTTCCTTCTCATCCTCGGAGGTAGTTTTACCTACGACAGCTTCCGTTCAAAGCACTGCAGAAACCACAAGGCTTTGTGAGTGTCTCTCCACCTCTTAAGCGACAAATCATATATGCACGTGTCTATGATTCTCACCGTCATTATTGATCTTTACGCAATATTCTTTCCGAATTTGCTTCCCCTTTAACCTCGTGTAATCATGTAATCTTTTGTTTTTGTTTGTTTTCTGCTCACTTAATCTGTTTTCCAAACAAGAAGTAAACCCGTTTTATATCAATCATGAATCAAGAAGTAACTGGGAAGGATATTATTACCAATTTAAATATGAAATACATAAAAGACTCAATTCAAGGACTATACGTACCATTTTAGAAACTCGATGCAAATTTCTTGATCAAGTCTCTCACAAAACTTATGTTTCTGTGTTTTCAATAATGGTAACTGATGATGAAGATGGGATGAGCATTCAGCTGGAGGGTATAATAAGAGCAAGAAAAATTCTCGGTCATCCGTCACCAACAGCTCCACAATGCGATGGATCAACTCGATCCGTCTTGCGGACATGGACACAGATGAAACCCTGCCCTTAGTTTCCACCATTTTACTAAGTTCAAACCAACAGCGCCTCGAGCTTCCTACTGGCTTGCAGTGAATATATATATATATACTGAAAAGGTATAATTGCTAGTAGCTATATATTGTCGTCTCATTTGATGCGTACGAAATAAGAATAGTGTTCCCTTCCACAGTTGTCTTCAATCCATAAACTATTTCTGAAATATATCACTCCCATGTATTGTCACGCCTTAATGAATCCAAATCATTAAATTTCCCTAAAAACAAATTAAGAATTTGACTAAAAAAGGGTAAATTTCTCCTTTAAACTAGTGGAATTAGTACATTTTTTTAAAAAGTTATTTCTAAAGATCGATAATAAAATCACCTATGCTCTCGTATTACCATTTCAAAGTGGGATAATTTCATAGTTTACAATTTTGATGCAGATTATAGGAAAGTAGAATCAATAAGGCCACTTAGAATAACAAGTATCATTAAATTATCAATAAATTATTGTTATCCATAATTATTCAATAATAACGTCAATCCAGCAACCTCAGATATGAAAATTTTAGAACTTACGCAGAATTGAATGGGTTGACATGATTAATCAACATCAATAGTAAGTCTCACATACTAATAACAAAAGAAATTTTAATCAACACTAAAATTGAATCTAGCAAGCCAATATAATACAAAAATTAATCAATATTTTAGCAAATTTATCATCTTTCTTATTATCACTATTGGATAATAAATAAAATTTACAATTTACTGCTATATGAAACTAAATAAATATATTATTAATTATTAATAAATTATTTTAGATAATGTTTATTAATTATTATAAAAATAAATTAATATTACACATTAAATATTATTAATCTATTTAATATAAATAATGATAAATTAATAACATATTACAATTTTTAATTTATTTATGAGAAAAAGACATTAATGATTTCACCTAAATTTTATGTTTTTTTAAAAAATCTGATGGGAAGCTCAAGTTATATGAAAAAACTTGAAATGAGATCTTACATGAAGTCATTTGGATAGCAAGCCATGTGCGATATATGTTAAATAGATTGACTATTTAATTTTATTGATTCAATATATTTATATGTCATTATTATATGAAATAGTTAATTTTAGTAAAAATCAGAAACTTATTATATTTGTTGATTAATAACATGTTTATTGGTTTAACATGATAGTATATTAAGTATTTTATTAAAATTTTGTTACAGTTCCAATAAATAAAATATTATTTTAATTATCATTCAAAATTTATAAATAATTATTAATTAATTCGGTTGAAATTATGACAATTTATTATTTAATTTAACATATTTATATCTCATTGTTCATATGAAAATTATATACAAATTAAATGTAATATATTAATAATTATTAATTTATATTAACGAGGGATGAAGGCCATCGCAAGTTATTACGTCCTGCAATAAATGGTTATCAAGTCATTCACTGGTCAAACTATCCTTGTATATGGTTCAACAACTTCAAGGTCCAAACATTCGATGATTGTACTGTGTTATTTGTTGTACATACATTTTATAATATATGCTTTATTTATGGTACATTAGAATAATTTAAGCATTTAAATGTATTATTGAGGTTATAACGAAGATCAAGGATATACTAGAAATGATTCTGGACTCGATCAAAAATTTCTTAAAATAATTCTGAAAACTCCAAAAAAACTACAGAATGAGTCCGAATGAGCTTTAAAAGCTGCAAAATGTGCTTTAGAGATTCAGGTGATACTTTTGAATGAATTCGGACGACTTCGGTGATATTTAGCGATTTCCATATTTAATCCAAAAGTTCTTCTAAGCAAATGAAAAGTTACCAAATAATTTCAAAATATGATGAAAAGCTCCAGAATTAGGATTGGAGTCTATAGGAACTGAAATGGGTCGAAATGAAGGTTGTTTGAATAGAATTCGGGTAATCCAATGTTATTGTACTAAAATGCCCTTTTTGAAAAATAATGGGTATTGATGATTTTAAACCCATTCAAAAATTTTAAAAACATCCAATCAGTAAATATTGACTCTAATTAGAGTAATTCATAGTCAATTTGAAAATAAGATGGTTGTGGAATGTTTTCGGGATATAATTCAGTTAGTTGGTCAATTAAATGGATTAAAGGGCAATTTGGTCTTTGACACTAATTAAGGGCAATTTGGTCTTTTTACATAATATTAACAGATTGATGAGTCAATAGAGATGTCCAATGAGATGATGACATGTGTTTGATGAGTCATTAGTGATGACAAATAAGAAGGTGACATGTGTAATTCGTTAAATGAGTATAAAAAAGCAAAACTTAAGACATTTTGCTTCTTTATTTCAACATAAATGTGAGACTGATGAGAGAGTAACGTAAGACACAAAAAAAGGGATTCCTACTATTTTTTGTGCTTTTAAATTTTAAAGTATAAAAAGTTTTTAACAGATGAACGACTTGGTTTTTCAAGAACCCTTCGGTTGAGTTAAATATCGATTAGAGGGCTACAGTAGAGTCACCGAAAGGGCTGCGCTTGAGTTCCTGAGGGAAACTCTGGGATGGGTCCTTTCAGGTGGTATCAAGCGAGGATTCAAATAGGGTTGTCTCTATACGTGTTATGATTTTATAATGTGGTTTTATGAACAAGGCAACCTAGAAAGTTTTGTTATTTTTTCATTGATATACAATTTATCTTTGAGTTCAGAGCCTAATGCACCGACGAAACCTTAAGGGTCCCAAAGCCAAATTAGAGGCTCTGAAACTTGAAGTACCTTCAGCTCGGGAGGCCGAGCATAAGGATGGTTCAGTAAATGTTTTTCTTTATGAGTCAACCCCGTTCAGAATAGTGAAGACTAGCATAACCACTGATGGAATTTTATTTCTACCTTAAGTGAAAAATACGTATACAGGTAGTGGCGATGTGCTAGTTACGGGAGGCCTTAGTGATGTCAGGAGTTTGATTGAATGTATTTGTAAGTAAGGCTCAAAACCATCTAATAGGAGTAGAGACCCCCAAAGTGCCCCAATTTGGTTGGATTGGGATAAGAATAATAAATTTAAAGAGCTTGGTGACAGAAGGATGAGATGAGGAATATCGTCTAGTTAGGGGTTAGTTAGATCATGTAACAACCCAGACTACCCACCTATAGATATTGTCTACTTTGGGTTGCCCTTCGGGCCAAGACCCCTCACGGTTTTGCTCTTCCCACACCAGGGAAGACGTCTTCCCTGGTGTGGGAAAAGCAATAACGTGAGGGGCTTGTAGCCCAAAGCGGACAATATCTATGGGCTGGTGGTCTAGGCGTCTTCCCCGGTGTGGGAAGAGCAAACCGCAAGGGGCTTGGAGCCCAAAGCGGATAATATTTGTAGGCGGGTGGTCTAGATTGTTACAAATAGTATCAGAGCCGATACCGAAACTATTGTGCTTTATAAGGGTATGGATACCTCTTCCCTACAAGACGTGTTTGAGTTTGGCCCGAGGGATAACCCAAAGCGGACAATATCTGTGATCGGGTAGTCTAGGCTATTATAGACCACCTATAATGTCCAGAGACTCCTGAAACACTAGGAGCTCAGTACCAAGGTGTAGCTAATATGGAAGGAAACCACTTGCATAGGCTGGGGTAAATGTAGTAACCTAACAGGATGCTGAGGATACATCAAGTATTGTGATAGGTACCAACTGTGATGAATATATTGAGATCAATCTTAGAACTATACACTCGTATATGCTAAACGATTTCATTAGATAGATTAGTGTGAAGTTGGAGCGTTTAGAGTGCCATTTGATAATGACTACTTTCACTAAAACTACACCAATAGTGTAGAACGTTCATAGAGGTCGTTACATAGTAGTTAAACTTAAAAGGTCTTTAATGAGTTGATCTTATTAGATATCCGTGACTATGAAGTCATACTAGCAAGGAAATTAACTAATAGTATATTCTATCGATGTGGATTGCTTCTAAAGGAAGTTAGGATTTGTAGATAAGGGAAGTTAGGATTTGTACACAAGAGAAGTTATATAAGTATTTAGCAGAAAACCTAGAATGCTCCCATCTCTTAACATATCTGCCATGATAGCTAGAAAAGTAATGAAAAGATTACTATACAATTTATTCAGTTCTATGAATCAATAATTAAAGAAGTTGATGAGGTCATTTCGCATTTTAATATTGGAAAAGTAATTTGTGAATATATCTAGAGGATGAAATTACTTATTACGGTTTAATTCATTGAGGATTAATTATTGATATGAGTAATTGGTGACTAAATTTTGATATTTAAATGTTATGACCTTATAGAGTGGTTGGTTAAAATAAATATCAATCTTTGCATAAAATTTTGTTTTTAAGGCTAAGTCTATTTTTGATTGTAAGGTGATTTGTGGATTCGTACAAAGTAATGTTATGGATGAAATTGTGATGGAATTTTTAATCGAGATTGATGATTGAACAATATTTTTGGGAACAATGATCAATTTGATGTAAGCTTCCATTTATACATATAGTAGCATATCGATTCTAAGTATTGAACATTCATTATTTTGAGTTTCTTTTGATGTAAGTCAACTGTTTTATTTCTTGACAATCAGATGAGAGAAAATGGTGGTAAAATTTTGATGGAAATGTTAGTGATATGTTTTGATCCATAATGGGGAATTTTCTCAATATAATTGAGAGCTATTATTTTACAAGTAATTATATTTGACGAATGGGAAAATGATAAAAATAAATTATTCATGTGACCTATAAACAAGTATAGCATGAAGATTTTAGATGATTAAAATTCCCATATTGAGTTTTGAAGTACCTAAAATCACATAAGTGTTTTGTAGTATTAGAAATGGACAAGTAAAAGATATTTTTATTGAAAGTGCAGTGGAAGTATGAGTTGTACTCCTTGTTTGATGAGATTGAGGTTTGATAACCTCAAATTTGAGTTATGAGATAGTAAATAAAAATAAAAAATTAAACTCTAAGTTAAGTTAATGGAATTTTAAAACAAAATTGAGTTATGAGATAGCAAATAAAAATAAAAAATGTTAAACTCTAAGTTAACTTAATGGAATTTTAAACTCTAGGTTAACTGAATGGTGTGTGTGTTAATAGGATATAATATTAGTGTCTTAAGAAAGAAATTCTAGATTAAGTCACTCACCAGTGTATGCTATGCATCTGAGGAACACAAAGAAGCACCATACCTTGAAAGTGCATTATGATAGAAAATGTAGGAAAAAGGGTAATAGCATAGCATATGTTCAACTGCTTGCTAAATCAACAAGTCAAGGTTGAGAGCCAAGGAACCAATAAAAATTGGTCAGACACTCCCTATCTAGAAATGGAAATGGAAGCATATTACAAAGGATTTGATCGTAGCAATTTCGTGAAATATAAGCAGATATGATAGTATATGGGAGATAAATGATCATATTCCAAAATTTGCCCATTTCCTAACCATCCAAAGTAGGTATTCTCTTGATAGATTAATCAAGTTGTAAGTGATTAGAAGTGTATAGTTACATAAAGTACTGGAATATGAGGATAAGATAGATGAAAGAAAATTGGTTTGACTGAACTAGTTTAGATAACCGCAAATAAGATCAAAATGTTTCAGGTCAAAGTGATAGTAACTAAAATCGATAGTAGAGCTAGGTGTAGAAATATAGGAAGCACGTGGAGTTTTAAAAAAAGCAAAGAATTTTTCGAATATCATCATAGGAAGGAATAATCTGTTTTAGACAATGTAACGAGTTAAGCCCATAATATGTTGGCCCCTATGAAGTGATTGACAAAGTAGAAGCACAAAGAGTGGATGTGAATTCAATATCTATATTTTTGAGATGAGTAAGTTTGTTTAAAATTTCGAGGATGAAATTTTTATAAGGAGGGGAGAAATTAAAATATCCTAGTTCGATGGTTGTACATGCATTTCATAGAGTATCCTCTATTTATGGTGTACTGAAGTAATTTATGCATTTAAATGTATTATTGAGGTTATAACAGAAATCACGGATAGACTAGACATGGTTCTGGACTTGACCGGAAATTTCTTGAAAATTTTTCGAAAACTCCGAAAAGCTACAAAATGAGTCCGAACGAGCTTTAAAAGTCACAAAATGTGCTTTAGAGATTTAGGTGATACTTTTGAATGAAATCCGAACTATTTCGGTGACATTTAGTGATTTTTGGATTCAATACGAAAATTATTCTGGCCAACTGAAAAGTTACTAAATAATTTCAAAATACGATGACAAGCACTAAAATTAGGATTGGAGTCCATAGGAACTGAAACGGGTCAAAATGGACGTTGTGTGAATAGAATTCGGGTCATTCAAAATTATTGGACTAAAATGCCCTTTTTGGAAAATAATGGGTATTGATGATTTTAAACCCATTCAAAATTCTTAAAAGCATCCAATCAATAAGTATTGACTCTAATTAGAATATTTCATGGTCAATTTGAAAATAAGACGGTTGTGGAATGTTTTCGGGATTTAATTTGGTTAGTTGGTCAATTAAATGCATTAAAGGACAATTTGGTCTTTTTGTACTAATTAAGGGTAATTTGGTCTTTTTACATAATATTAGTGGATTGATGAGTCATTAGAGATGACCAATGAGATGATGACATGTGTTTGATGAGTTATTAGTGACGACAAATAGGAAGGTGACATGTGTAATCTATTAATTGAGTATAAAAAGCAAAACTTAAGACATTTTGCTTCTTTCTTTCAACATAAACTTGGGAGTGGTGAGAGAGTAACGTGAGGGACAAAAAAAGAAAGAGTTTCTCACTATTTTTTGCGCTTTTAACTTTTAAAGTATAAAAGGTTTTTAAAAGATGAATGGCTTAGCTTTGCAGGAGCCTTTCGGTTGATTTAGATATTGATTAGAGGGCTACCTTGGAGTCACTGGGAGGGCTGCACTCGGGTTCCTTAGGAGAAATCTAGAATGGGTCCTTTCATTCACAAGAACAAAATTGTTGTTGTCTATTAAAACTTAAAAGGTAATAGGTAAATCATGTTATTTAATTTGTTTTTGCATAGAGTAGCTTGTTCTGGTTTCGTTTGTGGAGTAGTTTACTGGTTATGGAGACGATGATAAGCATCCTTGATAGTATAGGCATTAGAGACATGACTGTTTTTAGACCCGTAAGTTTAATATTTTGGAATCATGTGAGCATTGGCTAATGTTCAATACTTAGGATGACGAAATAAGGCAAAGACTTACGAGTAGGCAAGGAAGATGAGAATTATCAATGAGTTGATATGCATTGATGCATATTGGTGAAAATCTTAGACGAAATACAAGATTCGGATATGAGACCAAAAGCTAATTGGAAACGGACTTTCGGTCAAAGGTTAGTTAGATCACACGTATGACGGTAACATGCAAAAGAGAACCATGGTAACTTAGCCAAGTAATATCAAGCACGGTTCGAGCCAGTGACAGAGCTAGGAATTTATGATAGGGGGCCTAAATATTTAATTTTTTTAAATTTTGAGGGGCTCAGTGCACTAGTAACTCCTAAATAACTCCGTTTTTGTATATATCATCATCATCATCATCCACCCAGTCTGAAGTCCCGCAGTGAGGCGGGGTCTGGGGAGGTCTTATAGTACGCAGCCTTACTCCTACATAGTAGAGAGACTGTTTCCCGGTAGACCCACATGCAGGTATGACAGAATAATAGTGATGAAAAAAATAAAAATTACAAAATTAAAATGAAAATGAAAATACAAATTAAAAAAAATAAAAATAAAAATAAAAATAAAATAACTTAAAATAATAATAAGAATAATAATACTAATGAAAGATATTAATAATAATAAAAGAACAATAAAGCAATAATAGTAAAAATAAAAATACTGATAAATAGAAAAATTAATGAAGGATAATACAAATAATAATACTAATATTAAGACGAAAACAGATACTACATATAACAGTAAAATAACAAAAAAAGATGTGATTATTGACAGGAGGCTAACAAGCAGACCATATCAATGAACACAAAAAATAAACAACATTGTTTTCGTCTGGTCATGGAAGGCCGAGAGACCTAAAAATATGACAAGAAAATCAAATAGGAAATGAAGTTAGCATTACCTTCCTCACATGTGCAGGGTTAGTAATACCTTGAACTCGTAGTTCATCTACAGGTGCAGCTTTTCCATGTGCTATGCTTTCAATTCTGAAAGTGTTAAGTCCATACTTGGATTGCAAGCAGCCTAGCAAACATCAGAACAAAACAAAACTTCATTAGGCATGCCCTACAATCACAGTCAAAAGTAAAGTGTACAGTAGAGCATAGCTGAGCTACATGAAGGTCTTTCTCAATCTGAAAGCCTCTGACTATTTGCCAATGAGTAGTTAACACACTCAGACACCCAGATGAAATATTAAGTTTGTCAAACAATTACAAGAACTGAGGTCTAGAACCCACACATCTGCAATCTAGTACATAATGAAATGGATAGTAACTTCCCCACACTAAAGCCCCTTCAATTTGATACTCAACAAAATAAGGGACAAGGAAACTTGATAGTGACCTGCAATCAAATTACAGCTTAGTGTTCCCCCTAGCTATAAAAGTACATTGAGAAAACCCCTATTATATGCAGGATAACTCAAGAGTCGCATAATCATGCAGCATACATGTAGAGGTGGCATCATTACCTTGTTCTATAATGAGGTCAATCACCAAGGAAAGAGGAATCCGCCTCTCAATTGTGACTATGCCATAAAAGGGTATGAATGAAGGCCTTGAAACCTGGAGAAAGGGAACCAGAAAAGTTAATGGCAATGGAACTGAGTTTGCATATATAGTTCTGTGAATGAGTATCAGTACAATCACAATAATAATGAACGATGATGTCTATGCTTCTGGTCCTTTCACACTGTTAACACAGTAAAGCATTCAACTTCCACACAACATATGCATATTGATGTACATGCGTCCATACCTTGTAGACTATTTCATTAGGCGTCACATATAGCTTGCGTGAGGCAATATCCTTTTGAAGCACATATCTTCTAATTGGTAAATAAAGCAACATGATAACACCAACTCCCCAAGCTAAAACCAGCAAAAGTGATATGGAGAACCAAATAACTGTGTCATACTTCACATTATTTTCGGCAAGTTCTTCGAAGGAGGCTGAATACAATATCTCTTCCAAACTAACTTCACTATCATCATCCAACCCATTTTCAGGATCAGCAAGCAGGCGATCCTTTGACGATGCAGCTTCTGATAGACCATCTGTATGTCCCATCAACATTTCTCAACTTCAGGGAGGAAACTTAGCATGAAAAACATCCACAACAAATCTGCACACGAGGGGCTACATAAAATCAAATAAGAGATTATTCCATAATTGGAAACTAATTGATAATCATTTGCTGAAATTAATGCAAGTGCATGATATCACAATCTTCACAGGATTTGAGTGTCACCAGCATAAGGCTCTAGCCCGGAAACTTAATATAAGGCCCCGTTGAAATAAATGATGTCCCCCTGCCACTACATACACATAGACTCGCCAAGCTCCTAACCTCAGAAGATATTCTTCCATTCAAGAATGAAAGTCAGATGCTTATGATATTCTAATCAACACAGTCCATGACACACAGTTGCTTTTGGTATTTTCCCTTCCCTTATTGATTTCCTCAATAATATGGAGAAAAGATTCATCAAAATCATAAGCCTACCAACAATGGAAGGGTCACAGATAATTTCCTACAACACTTGAACAACTAACCAGAAAAGGAAAGTGAAAACAGAAAGAAGAATAATCGTTCTCTGCTATTTGACATTGTTTTTAATTCGCCTCATTTCAACTATCCTTCCCATTCATGAGGAAAAACATCCTCAATCTCAACACAGAACCAAAAATTGAAAACCTAAACGAAATATGACCAATGCCCAAACTCACAAACCCTAGAAATTTAACATTAGATCCTCAATTACACAAAAATACATAGCCATAACACAATCAGGAACGCCCATTTAGACTCATGACCTAATTTTCTCCAGTTAAGTACACTCGATTGAATTTTAAGAACTAACAAGCCCAAAAAAGGAAAAAAGAACGCCACGGCGATTCTGTTATTGCCGTAAAACGGAAACAGAGAAAAGCATGGTTTGATTACCTCACGATTCGTTCGAATCTTCAATTCAATTAAGATAGAATCGTTTACTTCGTTCTTCGAAGCTCTTAAGTTTTAGGGTTTTGAGAAGCTACCAGTCCAATTTCTCTGACATTCTCAAATGTTTTCAATGACACCAAACATTCAACGGAAGCAAGAGGCTCTCCAGTCTACAGGATGCGGACAGTTCCATTCTTGATTAGTGTTCCCGCACGTGACGCCCACGGGAGAAATTAAATCCGCCGTTCACAAAACAGAACAGCTAGATGGCCCCACATCGAGAGCTGACAAGCCCGAGAGGAGATGATCCCATGCTGGCATTCTTAATTGGATAAAATAGACACGGGAAATCACCAATCAAGCAAGGACGTGTTACAAAACGGTCAATTGATACGCATAGTATGTTCCCTCCCCCGTTACTGAAACGTAACCAATTTTTGGCTTCTTCTTCTTCCTTCTTCTTAGTTTCTCTTGCTCTCTGTATATCAATCTGGCAGAATCTCACACGAAATCGATAGGAAGTGTGGTGCATGTTTTTCTTCTTCTTCTTCTTCTTCTTCCAGTTTGGTTTGATATTAATCTGTTTTCTTTTTTTTTGTTTTTTGGATTATGAAATTTGAACGTGTAAGGGTATTGAACTGCTATAGGAATACGTCTGAAGAGAGTCGACTCTTGATTTTCTTTAAGCAAGTCTGTGTTTTTATCTGTGTCTTTGTTTGATGTTGTTACCTTTTTTAATTTGACCATCTTTTTGTTCTTGTTTGCTGTATTGATTGCTTGGTTCTCAGTAAAAATTTGATCTTGATTAGTTTAATGGTTGAACGAGAATTTCTTTTAATGTTATGGTTTTGGGATTCTCTAATGCAGAGAAAAAGGGGCTTCTGATCAATATAACAGAAGTGTTGTGAAGAAATTGAGAATATAAGTAGGTTAATGGTCTTAGATTGAATGGATAAAAAGCAGCATATTGCAATTTTTACTACTGCAAGCCTTCCATGGATGACTGGAACTGCTGTAAACCCTTTGTTTCGAGCTGCATATCTAGCAAAGGATGGATGTAGAAAGGTCACTTTGGTGATTCCTTGGTTGTCTTTAGAACATCAAAAGCTAGTGTATCCCACTAGCATTACATTCGGTTCTCCATCCGAGCACGAAGCGTATGTCCGCCGGTGGCTTCAGGACAGGATTTCATTTTCATCTGACTTCAGTATACGTTTTTACCCTGGAAAGGTAATCTTACACAAGTGTATCAACCAGCGAGTATAGTAATCATTTGATGGTCATTCTGCAAATTGTTCATGGTGCAGTTTTCTGTTGCTATGAGAAGCATTCTCCCTGTTGGTGATATCTCTGAAATCATTCCTGATGAAGAAGCAAACATTGCCGTCCTCGAGGAGCCTGAACACCTTACATGGTTTCATCATGGGAAGAGATGGAAAAGTAAATTCCAACTTGTAATTGGAATTATACACACCAATTATCTGGAATATGTTAAGAGAGAGAATAATGGACTGATAAAAGCATTTGCACTTAAATATATTAACACTTGGATAGTTGGCATCTATTGCCACAAGGTATGTTTCTCTTTTCCTGTTGAATGGCTAAGAATCTGAGCATTTTCACTTCTTAGGTTAGTAGCATTGTGTGAGTTTAAGAAATAGAATAGTAACAATCTACTTAGTTGTGGAGGGAAAACTATGATGGTGAAAACTGCCGTGTCGACATCCTCTTTCTCACCCTTCTTATTCGTGTAATAGCTTCAGATGGTTGACACCCTATTAGAAATTTTAATTCAGAGTTTATACTTTCCCCTTTTTCATGCTCTGCATGATAGAAGATACATTCTGTTGGACGTAGTGATAACTTCTCTGCATCACCTTTTGATCTTTGCTTGTCACTAGAATTTGCTTCTGATGTAACTGCAGGTAATAAGATTATCTGCCGCCACACAATAGTATCCTAAATCCATCATCTGCAACGTCCATGGAGTGAATCCTGTGTTCCTAGGTATTGGCAAGAAAAAGATAAAGCAACAGAAAAGTGGGGACACGGCCTTTACGAAAGGTGCTTACTACATTGGAAAAATGGTGTGGAACAAAGGGTACAAGGAGCTGCTTAAGCTTCTTCATAATCACCAAAAGAAGCTAGCTGGACTTGAGTTAGATTTATATGGCAGTGGGGAAGACTCTGATCAAATTCAGGTAGCAGCTAAAAAGTTGGAACTAACAGTTCGAGTACACCCTGGGCGTGATCATGCCGATCCCGTGTTCCACGAGTATGTTTCTGCTCTATGTCCAACGTTTTTCTGTAATGAGCATTATTTGCTTCCATATATATAGCAATAATTTGTCACGAGAACTGCTTATTGATGTGCTTAATTACAAATATGAGTTTCAGTCAGTTGCCTTATGTTAATTTCGATTCTTTTTATTGTTGTAAAAAATGAAAGTTAGGAATCTGCAAAATGAGGTTTGATCATTCAAACAACAGTTTGGCAGCATAAGTACAACTTACAAGGGTTTTCATCGTAATTGCATCTGTAATAGATGAAAATGCTGAATCCTGTTACTGAATCTTTGTGTCTGAAATCTTTTATCACATGTCCTTTGTTTTGTCTTTCACCAGTTACAAAGTGTTCCTTAATCCAAGCACCACGGACGTGGTGTGCACAACCACAGCAGAAGCACTGGCCATGGGAAAGCTAGTAGTCTGTGCCAACCACCCTTCAAATGACTTCTTCAAGCAGTTCCCAAATTGCAGAACATATGACAACAATGATGGATTCGTCGAGGCCACAATGAGGGCATTGTCTGAAGAACCTGCTGAGCTGACTGATCAACAGAGGCATGAACTGTCGTGGGAGGCAGCCACAGAGCGCTTTCTGAGGGTTACTGAGTTGGACCAAGCATTTGAACCAAAACCAGCAAAAAATCCAACAAAGCAATTTGCTTCAAAATCTTTTAATATGCAGAAGAAATGGGACGATGCATCAGCATATATTCATCAACTGGCTTCAGGGTTTGATGTCTCCAGGCGAGCTTTTGGTGCTATACCAGGAAGCCTTCATGCAGATGAAGAACAATGCAAGGAGCTTGGGCTGGCTATGCCTGAAAGGTCATAATTGTATTTATCATATTGATTCTCTTTCAAAATGGGGTTGCTTTGTAAAGAAACAATAATATATGGTGATTTAACCCTCACTAGAGGTGGCAATGGGCTTGGTCTGAAGCTGGATCGGGCCCAAGGCTTCTTTCTTGAGCTCGAGTATGATCGAGCTTGGGCTGTTTGAAGTCTAATTGGCTTGGTCTGAACCTGATTTGTTAACTTCAACTTAGACTGAGACAAAGCTTATTACCTAGTTGAGGTAAGATTGAAGGTGGTTTAATCCTTGGCGTTAAATCAAAACTAAATAAAGGTTTTCTTAAAATGGGTAAAATGATATGTAATTTAGAAATTTTCCTTAATTTTAAAAAAATTTCAAATGATTGTTTAAGTTTTTAAAATTTTGGTTATAAAATAACACAAAATATAAGTAATATGATATGTTTATTAATATAATAACTTAATTTATTTTTTAAATTAATTTAAATTAATAATTTAAGATAATTATAATTTACTGATTGTTTTAGTTAAATTTAATTAATTCGATTTAAGAGTAATCAAAACACATGACGTATAAAATATGAGATGTAGGTTAATTAAATTTTATTAATATATTAGCTTAATTAAGCTCTTAAATTTGATTTAAATTAATAATTTAATATAATTATAATAAGTTATTAGTTTGATCCGGATTTAATTAGTTCGATTCTAGAATAAGAGTTGCGTTCATATAAGTAGTATTTGATTGAAATGTATACTTCTTTTTTTTTACTGAGGAACTGCAGTCGCTACCTTTTGAATACGTACTGGGTAAATTTTCTGATTGACGCAATAGCCTACAAATCACGTCAATCGGGTATTTCACATCAAGCAAACCTTATATGAGAAGCTCAATCGAGAGAGCGTAAGAAGAAAGAATCGAACGCAGGACATTTTAGCCCTATGCCCTTCCACTTTACCAACTTTACTAGCCCTAGAAGCTCCAATATTTATATTGCTATTTTTTCATCATTAATTTTTTATTGAAGTAAAAGAAAATTTTTCTAAAAATTGAAAATTCTATTAAAAATGATTTTAATTTTTTTTAATTATAAGGAATTACTGTTCTTTTTACCCTCTCACGAATAAAATGAACAGAAAGTGGTTTAGGATTGTTGTTAAGTTATAATTTGGGATTAATTAAGTAAAGCAAGTCCGGTCCAGTGAGAGTGAGTAAAACAACTGCTTGATTTAGTGCAATTGTCTCCCGATACTGAGGGAGGATGCAGCTTGCTTGTGGTTCAGTTGTACGTTGTTCATCATTCTCTCTCTAAGGTTTTTGTACTCACCTCAACTTGTTTGTGGTTTTCTGTTTAGATATCTGAAAAATGAATGAAAAGATTGAAACTTTAATCAGCTTTAGTTGAAATGAATGGAAAGATCAAAACTTTGATTAGCTTTAGCCGAAGATTCTGATTAGTTCTTTCCTTTCTTTTTTTTTTTCGTTTTTCTTTTTGGTTCTTTCTGTATTCCAGATGGGAGCTTACATTGTCGGGATTGCTAACAGATGGGAAGGGCAGAGCCTGAAACGAAGCAGGTATTCCTTTATTTGTTTGATTTTTTATTTATCTCCTTGTTTTGTGAATTAAAAATTCAAATTTGATATCTCAAGATCAGAGACCCAAATGCTGAGTTCGCGGAGATTTAAGCTCGCTTGTTAATGATTATGATCAACGTCCACCATCCTTGGTAGGGGTGGCGCCGTTTTGAGTTTTAGATGTGGGACTTTAAGGTTAGCATTTATCATTTCCTTGTGCATTTACCATCGTTGATTGAGTGATATAAGTTCCTTCGGTCAAGTCCAAAAGTTTCTGCTTTGTATGAAAATCCTACCATTTCAGTTGATTAACACGTTTATATGCTGTGACTATGCAATACTACTCTTTTCTTGGCGTAAAATAGAAGTTGCTAAGTTGGTCTGAAAGAATCATTATGGAAAAAGGCGTTTAGAAAGTTCAGATAGTGAACTGATTGGTCAATTAAGCATCAGCTAAATTGGATGTTTTATATGAACAACTGTTGAGAATTGGATCTTCTATTTCAACCTGCTAGCTAAGGGGTCATATGTGGTCGATTTTTCTTTTATAGTATTTATTATTTGTGAAGATATGCCTTTTTGGTATCCGAATTGATTTAATTTATCCCTCAGCCTTTGCTGTGCTGAAGGTTAACCAGTTGGGGTCTCGGTGTTTCATTCTTAAGGAATTGTGTGTGTTTGACTGATGTACCCTGCTATCAATATAGCAGCGGCCGGGAAAATTTCTGGAATTGCAGAGTGGTGCCATCTGGTGTTTTAGTATTAGGCCTCCTTAAGAAGCAATATGCCTTTTTTCATATGAAAATTAAATGAACCAGCGTTATTAGCTTTCCTTTTGAGGCTTCTCCAGATTTTTCAGAAAAAAACAAAAATAACGTGAACGTATGCCTTCAAAGGTAATTTCTGTCTTAGATTTAGGATTTTGCCGGTGCCTTGTTTTCATCTTAGACCTAGGGTTACCAGAGAACTGTAGAGAAGGCGATAGATTTTTCCGTTAGTTTTTCGATAAAAAAAAGCATTGATTTGTTGTTTGAACATGGTGAAAACAGAAGCTTCAAAACCTATCCCTGAGCATTGGGAACTGGTACGCAGTGAGCAGAAGGATGGGAAGACATCGGTAATTTAATACTTCATGCATTTGTTTAGCTGATAACCTATGGTCGTGGGTTGCTCTGAATTGACTTCCGTTTTCTTGGATTGCAATTATTTAAAACTTCCCGTCCTTCGTTAAAAAGGGTGATTTAAGATGACACGCTTTCTTGCTTTTGTCTCTTTTAAATTTGTTACCTGCTATGCTAGATCTCATCCTTTCGAACCACATTTTCGATATACTAATCCCTACTGACTCAATTCAGCCTGCTGTAATGAACATAACTTGAAATGCATGAATTGATTCCATTAGATAGATGCACTTTCTTGTTTAGGGTGGCAAACTCGTGTGATATAATCTCTTTGCAGAATAAATTGCTTTTCATTCTCCAAATTGAGATGCTATTGAAGTTGCTTGAGTGAAAATTCATTATCAAAGGAACTTTTATGCTGTAATATCCCTTTATTATTTGGTCATTATAACTCCAGAGTTGAGATCCCTTGTCCTATGATAGGTAATTAGGTATAAATAATTGCATCTTAAGCCAAAATTCAGTTATTTGATGCACCAAGTAAATAACTTTCCTAAACAGTCTGACATATTCAGTATTGCTGGTCTTTATCATGGCTGTGACCTGTGAGGTTATTTGTATCCGTTCCATTTGGCTTTTGCTCATTCATTATCAGTTTCTGTCAGATGTTTTAACTGAATTTTATACCATTCTGCTGATTTTTTGGTCTATGATGTTTTCTTGAAGAGCTATAAAGCCACAGTATACCACTATGAACTTACCATGCTAGGATATGAAGTTTGATTGGTTTCTTCTTACATTTGGTCCTTGTAGTGCTGCTACATATGCCAGGCGACGGGACAACATTTTTATTCGTATGAAGGCCTTGCACGTTATGTGAAGTATGCCAAGGCAGCTGAGGTGTCCATTTACGCACAGGTGATCTGAACTTTTTATGCCATGAGCTAATGTGAATCTTGTTGTAGGATCCAAGGACATACACTCCTTTCGTTTTTGTTTGCACTTGCTTTGAATACACTCCAGAATTCGTGTTTTCTTGATAACCAATGCTTGGCAATCCTATGACTCTGGATTTTGGACTTATGTGCAATTCTTTGTTACTGCCTTTAGTTCAGAAGATAATACGCTTTTCTCCTCCTACTTTTGATCAACAATGGTTAGTGTTGGAATGCATATGGTGAATTATCTTTGTTTGTCCAATTTCTTCATTTGGGGCTGGGACACATTTTAACTAGTGACAGTTTGTCCAAGATGATGGTGATCTTTCAAACATATGACTTGTTCTCTTGGAATATTGCATTGTTAAGTGCTCCATTTTCCTTTCCCATTGAGGTCGAACTTAAACCTGTGCTCAAGAGATAGCTGCCATACGTTGATAAGGGATGTATGGATTCTCAAGAGGGACAGCCCACATCACACGAGTGAATAGTGAGATACAACCCTGAAATTTTCTTTTAAATATAGTTTGTCCTATTGAGAATTCTATATAGGCCAGTAATGATAAATCATAAGGAGGCCATATTGGATAACAGTGATCAAATTCCTGTTATGTTCTTCATTTGCTTTACCATTCTCTAACAGGACTTCAATGCCGACGACTTTAAGAGAAAATCTAGCAGATTTAAAGGTCAAAGTCGGTGAACATTCTTCCGCTGTTTGTCAGGGTAAACTCTAGTTTATTCTTCTTCTACTGTGTCTTCTGTCTCAGCATTGGATTCTTTATCCTGCAAGTGATTGCTTGTATCACTTTAAATTATTTCGCATGCACGAACAAAATGGCATTTCAGACGACATCAAAGAAGCTGATGTACTCGTTTTCCAATTCAAGGAATCTGGAGTAGCATTACGATTAACTATTCATTATTGCAGAGATTTTAATCAACTTAAGATACTATTTTTAGCTCGGTTGTTAATCAAGTCTTCATCCCTCCTAGAACCTGCTGCTGTTGAGAAAAGCCCTGAAGAGGAAATGACCTTTCTTTTGAGAGCGACTGATTCTGCAGAAGGGTGCTCTGCCGGAGAAGTTTCAGCATCAGTTGGTGAGCCTGCTCGGAACGGGCTTGAAGAAAAACCGGCAACCAATCTGGAGGGTACCAGCAAAGGCAAAGTCATTCTCCAGTACTTCAGAAGAAGGTTTAAGGGAAAGGAGAAACTTGAAAAGATGCAAGTTCAGACCACAAACTGACTCGGGGCATTCAATACAGAGCTGCAACTGCTTGTTTCTTTACCTCAATTGACACAGTACTAAGCAATGTGTGAACTTAACTGATGTTGGAGACTTCTCACATTTACTTCTGATACAAAGTTAAATCTCTTTTGCTGGATTGCTTACTCAGTTGCCTGCATTTTACTTGATGTGCATTCATATATGGATTTTGGAACCCTGCAAGGTGAGACGGATAAGCTTGTCGAAACAGCCCGACCCAGTTCGGCCTGATCCGAAGATATCGAGTTCGGTCTTTGATTTAGAGTCATACCCGAAGCCCTGCTGTAGGTTCTTTGATATAAACCACTGATATAACATAAGATGTTGCAATGATTTTAAATTTATTCGTTCACTTTAGGAAATTGAGCTAATTAATTATAATTTACATTAATTCAAACTTTGAAAATTATAAAATTTTTAAATTAATTAAAACACCAAAAAGTATAAATTATTTCAATTTTTTATACACCCAAAAGCCAAAAATAACAAAATTGAGTCTCTTATAAAAAAATTTAAGAAAATGAACCAGTTCAGTCTATTCAATCGTAAAAACCTTGTACCAGTTAATTTTTTGTTCAATTTAACCTACTTTAATTATTCTTATTATTACACAAATTAATCAGTTTATAGATCAAAATTAATTAATTATTTTTCATTTAATAATTTTCTTTTTTACTTAAAATTTGATATATATAAACGATCTCTTTCAATCATATTTCAAATTCTTCAATTTTATGCAATCTTTAACCGATTTTATAACAGTCTAATATTGGTTTAACCTTTTAAACCTTAAATTAGGGTTGATAATGAGTCAAGTTGGGTCAAGCCCTCCTGAGCCTAAGCCCGACCCGATAGTTTATGTATGAGCCTTGTCCAAGACCTAATCAGGTCTAAGGTAGCTCAAGTATGCTCTGTCTAGTTTGTCCGATTTTTTAAAAATAAAAATAAAAATGATATCATTTTATAAAAATCATCTCAACTTTGTTTTTCGTAAAATAATGTTTTTTTTATATTTGTTGAGCTAGGCCCTGATCTAAGCAACACTCGGTTAACTCAAACTTGGTTTGTGACTTCGGATCGGGCCGAACTAATTGAGTTATACCCGAATCTGAGCAACACTCGGTCAACCCAAACTTGGTTTGTGACTTCGGATCGGGCCAAACTAAATCGAGTTATACCCGAATTTGATTGACACATTTATATTAAACTTCTTATTTTAGTGGTTTAATTTACTTTTAAAATATTTATAAAAAACTATTTTTGTAAAATTTCATTGCAAAACAGTATAAAAGGACAAACAAATCAGAACAAAAATGAAAGGGTCATTGCAATATAATCGGAAGAGCCAACAAATTTGGTGAATATCTTATTCGCCATGTGCAAACCACCACCGTCGTCCTCCTCCGCAACCACCGTCCTAAACTCTTCGTCGGAGCAGACATCGACAGACATTTCAAAAGAATTGAATCCCAAATTTGCCGCTACGGTCAAAGGGTTTATGGTCGGGGTCGGAGTCACCGACTCTGCGATTGCGTACTACAAGTCAAAAGGCTTCTTCGACGACATGATTCGCGACCTACTCACCGCCGATCTCGTCCAACGAGGCCGCGTCTCCTGCTCTTTCTCCGTCCTTCCCTTCATAACCGTACTTCAAATTCAAATACCCTAATCTTTGTTGGGAACACAGGATTTTTAGGTTAGATTAGTAAGAAATTTCCTTTTTTGTTTGTAGAATTACTTCAAAGGAGTTCACGGAGGAGCTGTTGGAGCTATAGCGGAGAGATTGTCGACTGCTTGCGCAAGAACCGTCGTGGCAGAGGATAAGCAACTCTTTCTCGGCGAATTGAGTATTTCTTATCTATCCGCCGCTGCTATAAATGTACATAACTTTTGCTTTTGTAGACTCTGTAATAGTACAATATAGCTAGCTTTTACTCAGGTGATGGTTTTTCAGGAAGAGGTGGTCGTTGACGCATCGGTGGTGAGGAGTGGAAGGAATTTGACGGTTGTTGCTATGGAGTTCAGGATCAAGAACACTAAGAAGCTGGTCTATACTGCTCGTGCTACATTTTATCATCTTCCAAGTGCCAATCTGTGAAGTTCCAAAGAGCGTTCTTGTTCTTCTCAGATCATAAGCAAACTTGTCTTCTTATTGATCAGTTCTAGCTGATTTGTGTACTTCTGATTGGTGGTTCTACGCATTGGAAGTTCCTCAGGATCTCATCTTCAAGGGTTATACAATGCTTGTAAACATTACAGAACGACAGTTATTGTGATCGTTGAAACTAATTTTACATTCAACGGAATAAAGAGTAGAACTTGAGCAATTTAGTCCCAATATCCATAGTTTGCGAGTCTTTTCGTCTTTCGTCTTTCAATTACTCGAGATTCTCCATCCAGTCGAGCGCATCTATGTTGCTTATTTCAGCTTGAAATGGAAGGAATGTTCTGCAGCTTTTCCATAACAGCATGCTTGTACTGCCTCGTTAGGACAAACTTTGCATTCTTCTCCCTCCCTACTGTTGCTTCTTGCTCAGGTTACAAATTTGAGCAAGTATTTAGGACTGATCATCTACAAAACTGGAACTAGTTCAATACGCTAATGAGGAAAAGTTGAAGAAATAAAAGCATTCGGAGAAGACGTGCAGCATACCGTGAGATTTGGGGACTCATGAAAATATGGCGTTAACAAATGCCTCAGCATCAAAGGGTTGGAGGTCTTCTAAACCTTCACCAACGCCAATAAACTTTACAGGAATCCCAAGCTCATCAACTACACTGACCTGCAAGATGAAATGGATTGTCAAAGAACCCAAGTTCATAAAACAATACACACCACTGAAATAGGAGCATACCACACAGCCACCTCTGGCGGAACCGTCAAGTTTGGTCAAAATCAACCCAGTTATTCCAACCACCTGTCCAGATCTTGCAAGTCAATTGATTGGTGAATGAATTTTTACCATGACTCGAAAATGGGCAAGCAACTTCTTGTAAAAGTAGGAGATAAGGAACCATGACCAGACAACAAGAAATAATCACAATGTCAAATACCGATCTATCGCATAACCTTTGAATTGATATCTGATGAGGTTTCTTAATTTTGGACACCCCAGGATAATTAGAGTTGTATTACTTTTAAGAAACACAACACATAATAAAGCAACAAAAAGAATAGGGAGATTACTTCATTGAACTCTCTTGCTTGAGGAAGCATATTTAAACCGGTGGTCCCATCCAACACTAGTAGGATCTCCTGCAAATCTTATAAAAAGGTCACACAAATCTGGCATAACTAATCTACGTTATTCAAATAAGATATTTCAAAAAAAAGAAATGGGAGTATCTCAATAGTCACAAACAAAAAGTTTTTTCCGTTGGCAAAAGGGTGAAAGGTGCATTTAGATACAGAAATACGATAGCATAAACAGCAAAAGTTTAATGTTCTTAAAGCCTGTGCAAAGTACTAAGTTGTTAAAAGTATGGATAGTCGAGTTTACATTAGGTGCACCCGGAACAGCTTTTCCGACGGCTTTCTTACATGCTATTAACTCTTCCATAAGGCTGTAATTAGTGTGAAGACCTGTAAAACAAGAATTTCCTTAAAACTAAAATTAATAAAGCAGTTGGAGGAAATGTATTCTATAACAGCAAATCATGAGCGCTTCAAATACTCACGTCCAGAAGTGTCGCATAAGACAATGTCAAAGCCTTGTTCTTTTCCTCTTTTCACGGCCTGTGAAAGAACTGTTCAAAAAGCACCTTCAGATCGTATGCTCATTGATCCACCACCTTGCCAATAATTTTCTTTCAATTCAAAAAGCTAGGGCACAAAAAAGAATCCCCAGACAATATTCTCTACCTGATGATGCTTTGGCCTTTTCTCTTTCAGCAACGACAATCTCACATCCAGTCCTTTCAGCCCATATCTCCAATTGATCACTTGCAGCTGCCCTAAAGGTATCACTTTAGGGCCATCAAAGCTCTTAGGAAATGATGAGATTCTTGTGCATAAATGATCTTCCTTTTTGAGAAAAAACTGCATGCAAGAGGTCAAGGTCATGTTCAAACAAATTCCAATTGTAATAGCATATGCTGTTATGTGGCATCAATCTTTACACTTGTGATGCACGCCCCCTAGGGAATCAACTAAGTTGCTGCAAAAGCTCAAATCTCACCTTTGCCCCTTCATTCTTCAATCGATATGCTAGCTTTCCTGCAACATATTTCACAAATAAGCGACTTTACCAGTATAGATGGTTGCAAATAATATTGTTTCTTAAGAAAAGTCAAGAACAAAATTCTCTAATCAAATGATGCCCACTGAATTTCTAAGTTAGTACCTATACTACCTAAAGAAGGCAAGTTGCCTATGTTTCTAGTTAAGTCTGTTAACCCAACATATACACCAAACCACTTGAGCCGTGCACAACTGCCCCAGCCCCTGGGTACTTGCATAAGTGCATTAGATGTTGAAACCAATTCAACAGGCATTGAATATAACAAACTGCGTAAATTGCATATATAGGTGTCATATTCTATTGACATCCTTTCTTGGTGATTCAAATTTTCGAGTTTTCCCTTGCAATTAAGTTCCTAACATACCAAGAGAAGTAGTCTTGCCACCTCCATTAACGCCAACAATCATAACAACAGCCGGTTTCCTGAAAGTATTTCATGTCACATAAACAACAGCAAACTAAAATCAACTCTACACTAGATAACAACTTTACAATCGGAACTTTTTCTCATTTTCAGAGAATACCCAGAACCTGTAACCCAATTGAAGTTCAGTCTTGTTCCCTATCTTGCTTAACAAATCCAAGACACTCTTCTTCAGAGCAGCCTACAATAACCCAATTCAAAATTCACAATGTAATGATTAATTTCCAAACTTAAAAAACAAAAATTACAATTAGTTTAAGAACGTTTGCACATGTTCCCAACCTTAATGTCGCTTCCTGATTTCAACTTCCCTGCTAATATATCCTCCCGCAAGCTCTCCACTATCTTTATAGTAATTCTCGGCCCAAAATCAGACACCAACAGAGCCTACTCAAAAATAAAAGAGCAGAACTTCCTTTAACAGCAATAATAACTTGTCGTTTTAGAAAGTGGGTAATTAAAATGAAACCTCTTCGAGTTCGTCAAGGACTTTGTCGGTATCGGAGAGATTCCAGTATAAAAGCAATTCATCGATAACGGCGAGGTTGCTTCTGGTCTTGGAGAACCCGGAGAAGATCTTGTCCACATCACTCTTTGCCTTCTCCTTTAGCAACCGACCCAACCGGGTAAAGAACCCAGTCTGGCTAGCCGAACATTTGAACCGGATGACTTTGGGCGAACTGGACCGGAATCGAGGAGAGTTGAAGATAAGGTGAGGTTGCCATGAGAGATGGCACGAAGTGGTAGCCATTTTCAAGCTCTGTACTAACGCGCGTTGGTGATGAGCTAAGTGTGCCTTTTGGCTTCGCGAAGACGACGTCGTAGATGGCCCCAATTGGGCAATTAATTCAAAAAATTGATTTTTTTTTAATCTTAGATCAGGGTATCCACCAGCAGACCCAGTAACTAATCCCCTCACTGATTTGTAAGCACCTCACAGAATGGGACAGCTGGCCCAAGAATTTAAGGATGCTCCATATCTAAAACCAATGATCGAACCCCTAACCTTTAGCTAAGGATGGAAAGATCAAAAAATTGATATTAATTATTGTGTAATTCACATTAAAGATTTTGAGTTTAATTTTTAATTTATTTGAATATTAATAATTGATTTTTTACTATTATTTAAATTAATTTTCCTTTGAGTCATTTGCATTCTTCCAAATTTTCATTTTGCATATTCAAAGAGTACATAAATATTTGTCCGAAATTTTGACTCCATGTTATTGGTTAGAGAATATCAAATAGTGAAATAATATAAAAATTAGTTAAAAATTGAATATAATTAAATAATTAAAAACATAATTAAAAAAATTGCCCTTATTTTTTAAAATTTTAAAGTTTAATTTTAAAAAATACTATTAAATAAAAATTAATTTATTTATTTTAATTTATAATAATTTATTAATTAATAAAAATTGACCAATTTATTTATAAATTGATTATTTTTTAACAACAATAATTATTCAAATAAATCAAACTGAAAAATTAAAACCGAGTCAAAATATTATGTAGTATAAAATTTTTACCGTTAAACCAGCCTGATAGATTAATTACTATAAATTACCTATTTCAGAGTCAACTAATTTTTTATTGGCTTTATTCATTAAATAAATAAATTTTTATAAATGAAATTAGAACGGAGCTCGTCAGGAAACTACGTGGAGCAGAAGCGTCGACTCAGCTTCTTCATTAATAACGTAAGGGAACTTTAGTCGAGTGAAAGTAGTCAACACGTTTGACTCGCTCTCCCAATTGACCACGATGTCTGTTTCCTCTACCTTTCCCATCAACTTCCTCGCAACGGACAGCTTCCATACCTATATATACCTAAGAAAGACCTCTCACCTCTTCACGATTCTAATCCTTCAAACCACTAGAAACTCAGTTACCCATTTAAGCTTTCGCATTATCGATCTTATATATCTGGACATGGCGTTTCTCACTCTAGAAATCACCATCC
>JAOSBP010000009.1:21243428-21257347 GCA_027563825.1 Erythroxylum mucronatum
CAAGTGCTTTCCAAGGTTGGCTCTGCGAACAGAGTCATAGGTAGTGTGAACGTTCCCGTTTCTGATTTCTTCGGGAGTCATAATACGGCGGAGAATTATGCACACCTCTTGAGTTACCGACTGAAGAATGAGAAGTGCGACAAGACTGGTGTTATTAATGTTTCGATAAAGGTCTCGGACGAGGGTCGTCATCTTAATAAATTGCGACCGTGTTCATCGCCGTCGAAGCCCGTTGTGGGATTGGCCGTCGGTGAGAAGAACGGGGACGACGGCGCAGTCGTGATGGGGATTCCTGTGTGGTGTGCTTCTCGTGCTTAATTGTCTAACTCCTTGACCCATTCTTTTCCAGCCGACTTTGTAAATAGTCTACGGATCATAAATGCAAACGAATTTGATTACGACAATTTACAACAATAAATCCTCACCAAATTTAAAAACATTTTTAAATTTTGGTAATCTTTTTTTATTTTTTAATTTAAAAACAAAAAATACCCCAGTTGGGATAGTCAGGTTAAGGCTTGGGCGGTTTGAATTAAGTTATTACAAATTACTCAAAGAGGTGGAGATAAAGATTGAAATAGAGATAGAGATAAATTTGGCTTAATTTATACAAAATTTAAAATTTTACTTATTAAATTAAATATTGTAATATTAAATATTAAATCAAATTTTTCATAAAATTAAATAATTTTAAATTTCTTATATCTAATTATATTACATTAATTAATATTTAGGTTCCTTTTTGTATCAATATTTTGCATATAATATTATTATCACTTTTATATTTTGTTTAGTTCAATTTAATTTAATCTAAAATTATTAAGTCAAATTTAAATTAATTATTTTTATCTAAGTTTAAAATTTAAGATATTAATATAAACAGTGTTTTCAAAAAAATTTATTTTAATTTAATATATTAAAAATAGTTTCAATTTTTAAAATTTGGAAAATTAAAATTACAAAAATTATGTTCCCTTAAATTAGAAATCAAATCGATATCGTTTTTATAAACTCAATTTTATATTAAATTCGTTGTGCTGCATTTGAGAAAAAATTCTTGATGTAATCCTACCGACCCCATTCTCGAGTTTATTTTTAAAAGCATTTTAGTGATCTCTTAATTTCTTCAATTGGTCATTTGTAATGCAAATCCAAGAGGATTTTAAGAAGTTTTAAATTTAGCTCATTCATCATTGAAAAATTGTATTAAGAAAGTTTTCAGTGTTCTTAAGACTCGATCGAAAATATTGGATAAAATGATGTTGACTTCTTTTGCTCTATCTAAATTCTTATGAGAATATTCAAATAAATACTAAGATATAAACAACTAATACTTGTGTCCTTATAATTTTTTTAAAGTCTTACTATCGTAAGTCATTTTATACATAAACAACTAATATAGTAATATTAAACAATTAATTTTATCAAATATTTTTAAATAAATAATTGATGTATCCGCTTATTAAATCAGCTATATTAATCCTTGTTAGCTAACCGCTGATAGAATTAACTAGTAGTTAATGTAATCCGCTTATTGCCAAATAAGACAATTTTTTTATAATTTAGATGTACAATATTAATTGGGAATTTATATATTAATTGTCTCACATAAACGGGTATAAATGAGAGTATTTATGATAAAAATAAATAATTTATATTTCAATACTTTAAAGTTTTTACTTATAATACATAAAATAACTTTGTTAATTTATGATATAGTTTTGTGTTTTGTGAATTAAATTTTTTTATTTGTATTATATATTGTTAATTAGGTTTTCAAGCATGTTTTTCTTATAAAAGTATTTACTTTTACAAGTAATTGGTGGAATTCCTATATGTTAAAAGGTCAAAACTCTGCACATATTAATATTCAACTCCAATTAGACTTACAATGTAGAACTTGTATTAAATTGTAGTAGGAGCATGACTGAATTGATTTAGCAATAATATGTAAAATCTTAAATAAAACATCTTAGATTAAGGAATAAAAAAAAAGTAATTGTAGCATTAATAGTTAAAAATGACAATTATACCACAATTGGGAAATTGGGACGGGATCTGATCTTGGCTGCACCAAAATAATTATGTTTAATTTCCCAAAAATCGATATCACTTTAATTCGATGAAATAATTAACAAATAAAGCATAAATCTTAATTCGTACTTTATTCATAAGCTTGATCGTATTCTTATTGTATTCCTGAAACCGAGATTGATCTATTTCAACTATTGTAGTCACACAAGTGTCTGTCCTCTAACGATATCCACTAAACATATTGAGAGAACTTCGTAACTTTTACAAAAAGGGTTAAGCAAGAAGTGATTTTACTTGTTCAACTTGAAATCAATAAATTTAATTTAATTTAATCAGGTATGACTTAAACTTGAGATGTTTAGTCCCGAACTTATTAAAAATTCACTTTTAATTTACTCGAATTTTAAATTGTTCAAACTCTTATTCCAATTGAATTTTAGATGGTTCAAATTTGATAAAACTTTTAAATTGAATTAATAATCTAATTTTTCAATGCTACAATTTCTAAAATTATTTAAATTTTCAAAATCTTCAAATCAGGTCTGTAATGCGTCATGTCAAATTGGATAGTCCGAACTCAAACTCAAATCCGACCTAAGCCCTAACCATAGATTACTCCAATTCCAACTTGGAGTAGGTAGGATTCCTTTCTTCTTTGTAATTCTTATACAAACCACTTGTTTTTCATATTCATCTCTTTGTGACTGTTTCACGCACTGACCCATAAGAACACAACCTCTCCTCTTCTTTCTCCTTTCTCTGAAAATTCCTTCATTCTACACCTTTCTGCAGTATCCCTTTAGCCTCTCACTCTCCTTGGACCTTCTCCTTCAGAATATTGCATTGCATAAATATAGACTTTAGAAACAGAGTTCAAGTCATAGAACAGAGTAATGAGGAAATACAGTGCTTCAGTGATGGGTAGGGCTCATCACGTTCATCTGAAAAGCTATTGAAAAATGCGCAACTGAGCTCTTTTGAAAAGAGAGAATAAAACTTAGCTACGGTACATGAGAATATGAAATGATCTCTTACAGATATCATGAACAGGCTAAACTGCAACGCAATGCTAGGCCAACAAGTACAAACCTCAAACACCTAATGCAAATAGTTTGACCTAAATCTAATGATTATATATCAGAAGGAATATGTACATTAATAACAAGACAAAAGCAAACAACTCTGGAGGAAATATCCTCAGGTCGTCCTTGTTAAGAAGATGTTGAAGATGAAGCATACGGCCTCAAATGGGAAGTGTGTTCCTCAGTTCAGTCTTCCCACTCCATTGGAAAAGTTGATTAGTTTTACGTTCATGCACTGCTGCGTTCGCTTCCAGTCTTGAGAATGTTGAGCTTGCATAATGGACAGGTCGCATTGATGTACAGCCATTTGTCTATGCACATGGAGTGGAAGTAATGGCCACATGGAAGCTCACGCAATTCAGCACCATCTTCGTAGGCCGAGATGCAAATGCAGCATTCCTGTAAAGTACAACGAAGGTTTAAAGCAGAGGCGGTTGGATAAGTGAAAGAAGAGAAAAGAACAATTTCAAGGTAGTCGAATTGGGCAGATGCTAGATTTATCACGTAACTAGAAAGTCAGAGAAGTGACAGAGAATTGCCAACTGGGTAAAGCTTGCTTTAGTATCTAACTATCTATTAATGTGTGTAGAAGGTAAAGGATTCTGTGTCTCCTTATGGCTTCAAGTCATGGTGTCTCCAAATAACAAATCATCAATTTGTTCTTTAACCCATGTTTAGATGAGCCCAGATGGGAAATCACTATTACACAATACAAAGTTTCTGCTACTCAGTCACTTACAGCATCCTTATTGGAAAGAACACGTTTGGCAGGTGTTGCAGCACTGCACTGCGTCATAATCCCTTCGAAAGATTCTTGAATGTCATCATTAACCTTTTCAATGTCCCCTGTCCTGCGGAAGATGTAGTTTGGCAATCGCTCAATCTCTTCTTTTGTTGCTCCCTCCTGGAACCAAATTAATGGTGAAACTCAAATAAAGTTCAAAAAGGTATATCCATGTTGAAGATATACAAATAAGCACAAGAAAGAGAGTAATATAGCTAGCATGCTTTAAGCAAAGACTCTTCACCATGTTTATTCTGTCTATGAATCTGTAAACTCACATCCAAGAGTACATTCCTTCTATTTTGGCCATCATATTGATTCCAAGTTCTTTAGCCTGCAAGATTTGTGTACTTTTAACAATTTGCATATTACAGCCTCTGTTTCATGGCCGAACTGGGCTTGCAACTAATGCTTAATCTGAGAGAGAGTTCATTCATATATGATAGCAAATCCTCAAGTTGTAAATGGCAGGAGACAGTAATCCACCGAAATGCATCGAAACCGAGCCTAAAGAAGGTAATTACCTGATCAGTCATGGCATATAAGATTCCAAGTATACACGGAAGGCAGCAGCAAATAGCAAGACCAATCAGACATGCAACAGCCACACAGATTCCTATGAAGAAAACTTCAATAGCAAGAAATGATATACAAAGCCTGAAAAAGAGACCAATTAGCAAATTAATAAACATGTAAAAGGAAGGTCTGTTTTAAGCAAAACTACATTGCTAAAGAGCAAAATCAAACAAACCAGTAAAGCTGAGGTGAATCATATTTCAGGTCTCGGTAACTAATAAAAGCAACCCAGTAGCACCCGATAATCCACCAGATAAAGGAAAACATCGTATTTGCATATTCCAGGTTCTTAGCAACACTGCAAAAGAAAAGAAAAAGGAGATTTTACCATGTATCCTCTAAAACGGTTTCAAAGTTACAGGAAGGCAGTGCAAGATCATGAATGACAATCAATATAAAATCGACCTCAAAGCTTGATCTTTAGCCAACTACGAGAGCAGCACATAAACGAAGATCCAAAACCAAGAAATTCGAAACAAAAACAAGATAAACCCAACATTTCCATCAGCAAAAACATTCAAGTTCTCCTTTCTGTCTCATCTTATGCTTAAGGAAATAACACTTTTGTCCCATCTAGACATTTAGACAAACACTTGGTTAACAACATGAAAAAGAACTAGAAAACAAAAAAGAAAGAACCTTTATTACCTCGACCTAGTCCCTTCGTCAGACCCACGTTGCCAAGTTCCATAATCCATTAAATTGCCACTCTCACTCACACTCACGCTCCTATCTTCACGTCTCCTTCCGAACTCATACACAACCACAAGTATATGAACAAAGCACTGAAAAAGATACCCAATTATCCACAACCTCAGAGGCACCGCAGGCCTCTCCTTCACGCTGAACCCTAACACAGCGACCCCAGTCACCACGAACGACAAATTCCACACCACATCGAGAGCGACCATGGGCGTCGAGTAAGCCCAACCCACCTGTCGCTCCTCAAACTGCTCCGCCGCGTTCTCGCGCACCCGCACGGAGGGTCCCCGAAGCAGCAGCATGCGGCGGCTGACCCCAACCGCCGCGCCGAGGAGGGGCTGCGGTGGCCGCCGGAGGAGGCTCCGGCCACGGCGGAGGTAGTCGGATAGTGACCGGGAGAGGAGCGGCGTCGTATCGTCGGACGGAGAGTTGGGTGGGTGCATTTGGTCTGCCTGAATTTGCGTAGCGAATCCGATAAATATTAAATACGAACGATTGTGTCGATTGTGTTTGGATAATTTAATATTATGATACAATGATTCGGAGAGTCAGAGTTCGATGCATACGTTACAGACACACGAAGCTCCTTGGGTTGACAAGTGTAAGTCATATCCATCCAATCAGCTTTTATTAAGATTATTTATTCGTAAGAGATAAAGTAGGGATGTCAAATCTAGTCCGGTCCGGCCCGATTTCGGCCGGAGTTAACCTGGTCACAGGTCAAAGTCGACCCAGTTCATGACCCAACATTTACTTCAAAATGACGTCGTTTTTAACTATTTTCTTTAAAAAATTATATGTTAGGTCGAGTTAGCCCAATCTATCAAGTCACGGGTGGATCTCACCCTAGCCCTCGGTAGGGTTAGGAGTAACTTCGGCCTAGCCCATTGACACCCATAGAGACTAGAGATAAAGTCGAATTTTAGAAAACAATTGAACATTAGCCCATATCGAGCTTGGGTTTGGGCTCGGGCCATTGACACCCCTAAGGTAAAGACTAGAGATAACAATGTCGGATTTTTTAAAACAATCAAACATCGGCCCATGTCGGGCTTAGGTTTGGGCTTGGACTATTCAAGTCCAATCTAGCCTGAAGTACCTGTCCGACTTATAAACAAAACAATATTGTTTTTGCATTTTTTATTAAAAACAGCTAAAAAATTATTTGTAATTCTCAACTTTTTTATAAAAGCAAATTAAAAATCACCTCAAGATCCAGGCGATATGAATATTATATCTAAACTAATCAAATGCTACTTATGTTGACGATTTAACTCGATTCTTAAATTTGAACGGAATTAATTAAATCGACTCAAATTAATAATTTATTATAATTATCTTAACTTATTTGTCAAAAATATGTTTGACAAAAATAGAGTATTTAAGCCTGAAATTTTATTTTTTTTAGTCAAGGTCGAGCCACGTAATATTCGGGTCAAACCCGACCCGTCAACTACACAACAAACTCTCTTTGCAATCATGAGACTCCAGAGTTTAAAAGGGCATATACAATACAACTCAGATGAGGACGAAACGTATGGCAAATGAAACAATCTAATTAAAACTAAATGCTCAAACATCTAGTACATGTGACCACCCTAACAAGATGGTTACAACTCAATTCTTTTAGAAAGTCATTACAACACACCCCTAGCTACCAGCTAATCCCATTCACGATTCACCGGAATAATTTCAGATGCAGCTTCATCAGTCATTCAACAGTCTATAAATCAACCGTTAATCTGTCGAAGGCCTGTTTTCTGTTCGATAACTGGTAAAGCTCGAAAGAGGGTTGGCTGAGGACACTAGAAAATGGGGATTGGTTTTGCGTGGGTGACTAACCATCCAAAAATTGAGTTTGCATTTGATTACCAAGATGTTCATCATCAGTTTTCTTTTCTTGCATGCTCCGGAATGAGCCGTTGACGCAATTCGGCGGATGCACCAGCCAACTCTGCAGGTTATTGGGCATGAGGAATGATGAGAAAAACCTGTCCCTGGGGAAGTGGAAGAGAAGAGGAGGCAAAGGTTTTACCTTGAGCAGTAAAATTGAATAGAGGTGGTAGTGCTCTTCCGTTGGGCAAACATGCACTCGGGTCCCTCAAATCATCGAAGAAAGGGTGAGCACAGGCTTCCAACTAAAATAAGGAAACAAGTTAGCTTATTAGAATCCCCAATTAATGAAGAATACAAATTGTACAAGCGAAGATTAATTATTCGTCTGTGAAACTAATTATTTCTTACAGCAGTGCATCGTAAATTTGGAGAATACTGGAGGAGTCTCGATACAAGATCCACTGCTTCGGCGGGCATTCGTTTGTGAAATATCTGAAGGTTTTACAAAAATTAGATCCTGCAAGAGAAAATTTATAGAACTGATGTCTAGATTTTGATATAATCAATAGACCTTGTGCCAGGGATGGGCTTTAATCTGGGGGAACTTGAATTCGGAGTAATTTGGATTCATGCATCTGATCTCTTCTCGTGTTGGAGTGCCCAGAACCTGATTTCAGGCACAAAATGAGATGAATTATTGCGAACTTGGCCAAATATAAGATAAAGAGAAAACAATTTAAACTGCATGAGAATGGTAAACCTTAATGATTTCCACCAACTGGTCAACTCCACTTTCCCCGGGAAACAAGGGCTGCAAAAGTATAAAAAACAGCAGATGTTGGACGTGGGCTTATAAATACCATGTTCTTAAAGGAAATCAAATATAAGATGCTCACATATAATAGATGCACACACCAATCAATAACGTGATCAAAAAGATAACAAAGTAGTTAGCAATAAGTTATCAGCTTTTAATTCAGAAGATAGTACATGAGAAACTACTGAATGCATGATCACGGAAGTTTATCTTCTCACTTCATATGAGAAATGCACATATTGCAATGAACATAATGAAACTTGACGTAGCACACACTTCCTACACTCAATGAAGGGGGGGTTTTAGAAATTTCAGGTTTGAACATAAAGCTCCATGAAAGTATACGTTGAAACTAGCCGTAAATGATCATGACAATGAAGTATACACCAACCTGACCAAGAAGCAATTCAGAAAGAACACAACCAGCAGACCACATATCAATGGCAGTAGTATATTCTGTAGCCCCAAATATAAGTTCAGGAGCCCTATAATACCGTGAACATATATAAGAAATGTTGGATTCTCCTGGCACCTAAAATAGATAAATAAACATAAATTAGTTTCTCTTTATGTAGGCAAAACATTAACACTTTTTGAAGAAAAAAGGAAATAACCATACCAGCATCTTTGCACTCCCAAAATCACATATCTTTAGCTGATGAGTTTGAGGATTGACCTGCAGAATGCATCAAAGCTTCAAGAAATCATGTTTTATTGTGGACACGAAACTACAAGAGGACATGTTGCTGTCACAGCAATCACAAAACTTTACACTAGAAACTGCACCAATCAATGGCACCAGATTTCCAGGTAAAGAAGAGTTGTTTTAGGCTCTTTTCACAACTGATGGCTATCATTTTCACATCTAGTGCACCCAATCCCCAGTGAAACATGTAAATAAATCAATATTTATCTGCTAATTTCTTAATCATAACAAAAATGGCATGGAATAGTAATCTCAAATACATAAAGCAGGAAAACAAAATACTAAACGTCAAGTGGTAGACAGAAATCCACGAATATGAAGACTTTTCAAATCATCATCCAGGTGATGAGAGTAACGAGGAAAGAAAACTGACCAGTAAATTCTGTGGCTTAATGTCTCGATGGCACACACCAACTACATTATGCAAGTAATTCAAAGCCCGACAAATCTACATAAAGAGAACAAAATGATTCCAGAAGAAGCAAGGAAAAACTGCAAGAGGCAAATATATACACTAGAATGTTGCAATGTGAAGATATGGAATGTATGGAACTTACTTGATATGTATACAATTGCACATATATAATGGGCATGTGGTGGTTCATCCTGCTATAGTGCCTTGAAACACGATGAACAGTCTCAGCCATATATTCCAAGACAAGGTTAAGATAAAGTTCATCCTTTTCTGTAGTTGAAAAGAAAAAATGGTTCAGGTGAAGAACATTAGGATGGTCAAGCATGCGCATGATCTGAAGTTCTCTATTCTTGTATCTCTTATCCTGCAGCACTTTCTTTATCGCAACTGGTTCACCAGTCTCCAGGCACTTAGCCTATTAACCAAAAGCATCACATAAGATGAGAGGAGATGAGACCACTGCCACACAGATACAGAAATAAAAGGCAAATGCAGAAGAATACAACACACTTGGTTAGTTTTATTTACCTGATAGACAACACCAAATGAGCCTGTCCCAACCACTCTCTCTGCCATATATGATATTGTCTACAAACGAGAAAAGAAGAGGAAAATGTCAACCATTATTATCAAACAATGATCATAAACTGAAACAACCCTGAACATGTTGAATATGTAACTATGAGACTCATAGAAGCTTTGCCAACCATTAAGAATTACGTTAATTAGTTTACGTATTTCATACTAAATATATTAAACCTGAAACAGATACCTGCTTTGGCTGTCCATTTCGACCACCTACTGTGGTTGCAATGATCTGACCAGCTTCAGTTCCTCCACCACTCACAACAGCAGCCTCCGTATCCTACAAAATCCATAATGAGACACTTGATGCAATTCACAAAGGAAACAGAATCAATCTCATTCATATTCCTGCCATAATAAAAAATCCTACCAAATCCAGTAATGTTGAGTTATTTCACATGTATAGTTGAGCAAACCAACCTTCTTATCATAATTATTGGTCTTGTCATCTCTGATCCTCATTTCATGCATTTCTTTCGGAAGCTGATCATAGCCTGATGTCTCTACTGCAGTGACTGAAGATTGTTCGGATGTGCTTGCGGCAGCAACCAGTGACGTGGAAGCCATGTGCTGCTCCAGACCCATGGCATTTTGATCAACTACACATGCTTCTCCCGGGATCCGTTCTATTTCTTTATCAACCTTGGCTCTCTTTGTCCCAGAGTCTGCCCCCTGTGTAACAACAGAATTGTAGAAAACAAGATCATTATCAAGTTCGCAAGCAGCACATCAACAATAATTTGACAATGGACCCACGAACAAACAAAGAAAAAAATTGACTGAAACTTCATTCGAATGAACGACAACGGTTACTTTGATCAGAGGCACTTCAGAAAAACAAAAGAAAAGCCGTTTTCTTCCTAAATTACTATATCTAGTACGTGAAACTTCCTTGAAACATCTTATACACAATAGAAATTGGGCAGGCATAACTAAAGTCATCTCTGGAATCTTTTAGACAACCTGAAGATTCTTCTTCCCTCTCCCAACTTCACTTTCATTAAAAACATTGAAAATTTTAGAAAAATTACAACTACAGGCTAACAGTTGTAATGAACGAATTAAGAGCCAATTATTGGGAGTTGACAAATAAATTACCTACTGCAATTACAACTAACTAATTATCTAGAGCACATACCACATTTTCCAAATTCTTTAAATATCCTAACCAAATATAGAAACTACCAAGCCCGACAGACAAATTGATCTCAAGGTGGAGACAACTTGATCGATCAATCGATCTCCAAAAAGATCAATTTTTTTAACTTAAAACCCCTAAGAAAATGAAATCTAGCAAGCGAATGAAATTAATTAACTAAACCAAAAAATTAAAAAAAAAACTTACCGGATCAGATGATATGGAAGTACGACCAGATGCAATGCTCTTCAACCGACGCATCACATTCATTGTTCCTGTTTCCACCAAACCCTAACTTCCCCTTTAAAATCCCAAATCAAAACCAAAAAAAAATTCAAAAAAAGGATTAAAATCAACCTTCTCTCTCTCCTCCCTGATTAACAATTGAAGAGAAAGAGAGAGAGGGGAAATCTGAAAGAGAAAAGGAAACAGAGAGAAAATGAAAGAGATCAAACAAAACAGATCTCTCTATTTTCTTTTCCTGAATTTAGAATTTCTCTCTCAAGAACACGAACCCAACATGTGTCCCTTTCTCTCTTGATTGAACTTTGATTTTTCGTTTGGTCAAAGATCGAGCCATGGCCAATCATTCCAAAGGCCTCAAGCTATTTTCCGTACTTCGGTCAAACGGCGATTGACTACCGTCGATCGGTAATCATGTGAATGATCCTACGGTGATCCTGCGGTTCTCCCCAGGATATTAAAATTTGTTTAAGAAGACAGAGATTGATGCGAGCGGAATATTCGGCGGGCTTTTGACCGTCCTTTGACCGTAACGGTCAGGGTCAGACGTATCTGTCTCTAACGAAATTAGGGTTTTTGTGTTTGAATTGCGTGTTGAGTGTGAACCCGCTCTACCTAAAAAGGGGCTTAGGGTTGGGATGGTGTTGGAAAGAGGGCATAGGAAAAACGGCAAAGAAGATTTGAAGCCCAAAACGGTAAAGCAACCTTTTTAAAATTTTTAATTTAGAGTTGAATTTTTTAATTAAATAACTAATTTTTATTTTTTATTTTGATTTCTCGTTGTTTTCCAAATTTACGAAAAATATAAAAGTAGTTTTTATTTTATGTTTTTATTTTTTATTCTAGTTTAGTAACAACTAAAAATATTTTTTATCATTTGATATATTAATTATTAATAAGAACTATGAATAATTTAATTTTATATTATATATTCAATTAATTAAAATTAATTATTAATAAAATTTAAGATTTATTTTATTTTATTTTATTTAATTTAATTTAATTTTTATAATTAAATTAATTTAGATTAATTTAATAATTATTAATAAATATAATTAAATTTAAAATTTTATTTTAATAAAAGAAAATAATAGTATTGATAATTTGTTAATAAATATTATATAAGAGATTAAATAAATTTAATTAATTAAAAATAATTTATCTTTAAGTTGTATCTAATATATAATTATTTTCAGTAATAAAAATATAACTACACTGATATTAACAACTAAATAAGTTTTTTTAATTTGAAAAAACAAAAATTAAAAACTATAACAGAAGAACAATTTAGTTTTAAAAAAATTAGCTCTACTAGTAATTTGTTGATTTAATTAACGAAATCTTTGTAATGCTCCTGATATTGAAATCTATTTGTAATGCTTCTGATATTAAAAGACTTGTAGGATCTGGGTGTATGAGGCAAGCCTGATGGTTTAGGTGTAGACTTTCGTCTTTCGGTATCTACGGTTTTATTCGTAAAAAAAAACGAAATCTTTGTTATTTATAATATATATGCGTCCATCAAAAAATGATACTTTTTACTTTAGTCTAACCATGACACGGGTAGACATTTACATGTCTTAAACAACAAAGATTCGGTTAGCCAAATTAGTAAATTATTAGTGAAACTAATATTTTGAATTAAACTGTTAAAATTTTAAAGGGTTAGTCACTCAATTTAAAATGTTAAAATCTTAGATTTTTTTTTAACGGAGGAACTCACAACTACTATCTTTTGGATGTGCGTTAAATAAACTTCTGAATTAACGCAATAGTCTGCAAATCACGTCAATCGAGAATTTCGCATTAGGTAAAAGCCTTGTATGACATACTCAATCGAGAGAACGTAAGTAGAGGGATTCGAACACAGGATCTTTTGGCCTCAAGCTCTCCACTTCACCGACTCGACCACTCTCAAGGAACTTTAAAATTTTAGATGCCAGATTGAAAAAATCTCAAAAACTTAACTCTTTAAGAATGGTTATCCCATCCTTGTAACCTAAAATTAAAATATCGGATTCAAAGTTGATTAAAAGTCAAAACAATATTCAGTTTGACATATTCTCGACGTTAATTGTTACAGGAATTTATAATTAAGGATTCAAATATGTGGACATGCGATCCTTTCAACTTGTAGATTCAATTGAGTTTGGAGTAGGTTTGGCAAACTTTGTTAGGCCTAATTTGACCCTATTTGGTCTAAAAATTAACGGACTTGGCTTGAATTGACCAAGTTTTAGGACAAGTTTGACTATTCTTTCCAAAATTTTTAAGTCACACACGTTATTTTATTTTTTAAAAATAAATTATGTATATTTCACCGAGCATGATCAAGGTTCAAGCTGTGGAATTGGAGGTTTCAACCTCGAATTCAAAATTTCAAACTCGAATAGCATGTGGAATTGGAGGTTTTATTGGTCATCGGTTTGACCACCGGTCAAATCGGTGTGACGTCATAATTATGCAATAATTATATTTAATTATATATAACATTAGTAATATTTAAAAAATAGAAAATATACTAAATAATATAAATTTCTATACTTCTATTAGATTTTTGGAGAAAAGGTGGGTTTTACTTTTGAAAGAATCAAAAAACGCATAAGAGTTTTAGAAAAAAAAAAGAAAAAAAAAATTCATTGAACCAGTGACCAGCTAGTTCGACCAGTCCCGATTTAACCAGTCAATTGACCGGCTCTCACAAGTTCGCACTAGTTCAATTGGGGACTGATTTTTAGAGGTCCGGACCGGATAGCCTTCCTGTCACCGGTCAATCCGGTCGGTCCGGTTTGGGCTTCAAAACTATTAATACAATTGATGAAAAGCTATTTTCTGCTTAATTAATTTGGGTTACTTTAGTATTCCTTAAGTTAGAGTTTATTGAAATTTAATCAGTTTTGTTGGAGCCCAAACTTTTGGTGAAAATTAAAAATATTAAAATGAAATTTAATGAGAAGAAATTGGTGAGAAAATTTATGAATTTAAGGAAATTTGATGAAAT
>JAOSBP010000009.1:21258700-21282073 GCA_027563825.1 Erythroxylum mucronatum
CTTGTAAGTGAAAATGTTTCTGAATAAAAGTGGGCCCAAATTTTCGATTATTGATTTTCGCGTACGTTTGAAAAAAAGAAAATTTATACGGAGTTTTTGACTGACTAAGTGATCTAGCACACCACCCTCTTGGGGCACGGACTCGGATATCACCCATCAATGTCGGGTCCAGGTCTTACGGGAGTGGGGTGCTACAGGAATATCGTTCTATGGCAACCGTTGCTTGTGAGATCATTTTGTTACGACAATTACTTGCAGATTTATGTGTTACTCATTTAGATCCAGTTTCCTTATTTTGTAATAGTTAAGTAGCGCGCCATATTGCCAATAATCTGGTCTACCATGAACAGACTAAACATATTGAGGTGGGCTGCCATTTTGTTCAAGATTGCATCCAACAAAGTTTGCTAATTTGCCATCATATGTCTACGCACAATCAGATTGATGATGTATTCACAGAAGCATTAGGAGCTCATCAATTTCACTATTTAGTTACCAAGTTGGGCATTTGAGATCTTCATGCTCCAACTTGAGGGGGCATAATAGCATAGTTGTCATTATACAAAATCTTAGAGATATTGTAAGATATATTGTACAGATACATTAGAGATATTATAGGATTCAAAATTCAATTCTGTTGTAACTGTCCTCTTATTTTTCGATATTCTGGTTCCTATTGTAACTATAAGAGCACTTTGCTATTCAGTAATAAAGTATAAGCTGGCCCTCTTTTACTAAAGTTAACAGAACCTCATAATTATGATCTCATTATAATTTCAATTAAATAGTAGTTATTCTAGATATTTTAGTTTTAGTATTAAAACATCAAATGTAATTAACAAAATTTATAAATTAATTAAATAATAATATCTTACATAAAATTGCAACCAATAGATTAGTTGCAAAGGCATAACCTAATAAGGCTCTACATACAACTTTTAATCTCTCCTCTTTTGATGAACCATATTAAAATCTTTTTATGAGTCATTCTTTACTTATGACCATATCATCGATGCTATTTCTTGCCTCTGTCATTCCTATCTAACATCGTACAAATAAAGGTTTTGCTATAATATTATTTGTAATGCTCTAAAGTCCAAACTATCCTAATAACAATGCCAATTAGGCTTTAGAGAATTATATGTCTAAAATAGCTAGTTATAATTTTAATTAGTAGTCTTTGCTATAGACTTATAAAGGCTTTTACATGTCCTTTCTTTTCTGATATAGGATTGTGATACCCATCTCTCATATGGGAATTTACAATCTCCTCCCCTTTAATCCTTAATTTCTTTGTTAAGAACAGATCTACAATTTAAAATCTCCTTTCATCTTCTAATAAAAATTAGACAAAAAGCCTACCAAGATCTACCCTTTAATCTACTGTCTATGCCATATCACGTGCTCATCATTTTGAACCAATATTGTAATAGCCTAAAATAAGAACTCTATATCGTGCTTAAGAGAATCATAAGCCTAAGAAAAGCTAGCTAGAAAGTCGATTAGTAGTTCCCATTAGGTCAATGCTTTTTTTTGTTTCTAATGTTTTTCCATAGGTCAAGTAGCTGAAAACTGGAAAGACATTTAAGCTGAATGGTCATCACCTGAAGTTGTCCTATGAAGGATTCCAAGTAGAGAATGTGGAAGTAGTGATACTTCTTAAAGACTCAAATGAAATCACGTGATAAGGAAAACATAGAGTCAGACCAATTATAATAAACAAAGGGTAGCAACCCAAGGAGTTTGTTCCTTTTCCTTTACTTTTTCACAATTGTTGCTTTTGTTGAATGCCCCATTTCTTACATTTAATGTTACATTTGGGACAATGTAAATTTGAAGTGTGGGGGTAGGGATTTTGTTCATTATGTATGTTTTTAAGTTTGCTTCTTATATGTTTAAGTTCTTTTTGCATGTTAAAAAAACAAACATTGTTAAAAAAAACATTCTTTTTTCTTTTATTGCTTCTAGGATTATATAATTATAATTAGAAAGTAGAATCAGCTAAAGAATTCGTGGAAACTTAGGCATGTATTCTTAATTTTGATGTTGGTTGACATAAGCTAGTAAGATTTCCTCAAGACTAAGAGATCTATATAGTCTTCTTTTATTCATGTGTGACCTTCATAACATGTATATTATGACTTTACCTTTAATCTTCTATTCAAAACTACATTTTTATCACATGCATTAACATGGAAATGATATAGACATTCTTTGTTTTGTAAGATATATTAGTCAAATAGCCTACCTAATGACATGATTTATCCTATTGTTAAGCCTTTTGAGCTTTATTAGCCTTTTCTTTTTGTGCTAACCACATTATAATCCTTTAACCTAACAAAACGTCTTACCTAAGCCTTAAAGCTAATGGAAAATTTGTGATTATTCATGCTTGTAGATGCACAAGAGTATAAGCATGAGGGTGTGCATATATGTGAGTTGATTATAATTAATGGAATGTGATCTTTATTGCGTTTCAATGAGTTCCATCGTTGATGTAGTTCCTTCCTACTTTTGTTTTTGACCTTAAACAAAAATAAAAGAAAAGAAAAGGAGAGAAAAAAAGAAGTATCAAAGAGGAAAATCATTTGTTTTGCAAATTAATTCTTTCCTCATAAAGTTGTATGAATTGGGTGAATTGATCATGATGTAAATAAGGGAGAAGTTATTATGAAAGGTCATTCCTTATAGTTATATTGTATTATTTATCATCATTTTCTATGAGTGATTTCTTCTAATTGTTTATACTTCTTGTGGTTTGTGGTGTGAAGGCTTGAATCTAAGTTGTGAAACAAAGTTTTTCCATTAATCATAGTTGATGGTACCCAAATTTGAGTGGATGTTAATTTTTGCACTTGATACTCTAAAAGTATTTTTCCTGCTTCATTAATTTGGATGGCTTTTGAACTACTTGATCCAAATACTTCTCACCCTAACCTTTGTCCCAATTACAGTTGTGAAAAGCCATTTGATTTATGATTATGCATGTGAATCTTTAGTGGTGGAGAACTGAAATGATATGCAAAGTCGTGGAATGTCTTGATCATAAAATGAATTTGAGTGTACATATAGATTTATCTTATTTTTTAAACACAACTTGTCAAAGTCTACCCTTAAATTGCTCAGTTTTTGAAGGGAATGGTTGTTGATTGGTCATGAACATTGAATGTATAGTTGTTGTCATAGTTTTGAAAGTTTTTCCTATTTTCTTATGAATATCTATTCTTAGGAAATATGAAAAGGAGGCAAAGTTTTGCTTTTAATTTATATTTTTAGTTTTAACTAATAATGGTCAAAAGCTAATTATAGGAGAGCTTAGTAAGTGCATAATTGTTGATATATTTATTCCCTAATGCTTAGTGATTACTGTTATATCGCACTTAAGATATTTATTTTGGTTTATATTTTGCTTTAGGTATAAGTTAGAGGAACAAGAACCAAAAAGAGCTAAATCCACATCCTTGGAGCCGTATTATTGATTTTCTTATCTTATTTGCCTTTGTTGAGTAAGACTGCATAATACTGAATCTTCTTAGATCCTGCGTCTCAGCTGTTTTTCTACTGGATGTTGTTATTATTGTTGTTGCCTTTGTTGAGTAGGAAGGAGATGAATTAGGGTGAAGACACGAAAAAGAATGAAAGAAATGGATTTACTATAACTTACAAGATCATGTATCAGAGCGTGTAACTCACTATAAACATAACTCGAAGACATTGATTCAAGCAAACCTGAGACTTACACCACTATGTAAGTGACTTACATGATCATGTAAGCTAGTTGTGTATCTCTTTAAGACTGTGTAATTTCATGATTTCTACCAAATTAACATACATGGTCACTTACACGCCTATGTAGTTGATAATGTATAACCATACAACCCTAATTTTGTACTATAAAAAAGGAATTTAAGAGATCAAAAGGGGTATGAAGACATTAAAGACTCAAAAGGAGGCATATTCCTTTCCCTTTGGAGAGCTATCAAGAGTTACACTTCATGTTTCCAGTTCAAAGGGGATATTGAGGTCGACAAACGTGTTTGGGTATTAATTAATCTAGTGATGTTGTTCTTAACTCTTTTTTAGGATTGACTATGTTAATTTGTGTTTAATATTTTGGATTTATGTATGAATGATTTAGAGAGGCCTACTAGATTATTCATGTATGGATTCATTGCCAAAATTTGGATTGCAATACGTAATCATTATACATCTGATTCACTTGTCGTAAACTAATGATTGAGTATTAATAGGGATATCATAACATAGGTTAAATGACTCGAACTTATGTAATTGTTACTTATATTAACTTGTTTTCCTATTACGTTATGCGGTTGTTATAATAAATCTATAGAGCTTATTTTAGGTTGCATGATTACTATACCTAATTAAAGAGCTTGTTTTAATTAGATACAATCTAAGGGAAAATTGAAATTAACATAACTTGAAGTTAATCTACGGTTAATAGTTTTAAAGAGAGGTATGAGAACAACATAATAATTGATTATGTACATTCGTGTGAAGATCAATATTAAACCACAAACTGCATTCAAAACTCTTCGATCAATTCTGGTAAGATTATATTGTTTGATTTTATTTTCCCCCCAATAGTTTATTTTCTCTTTATTTTCTTAATAAAATTCAACCAAAATTAATTCAACCACATTACCAAAATTATATAAATATCTCTCAAAGGACCCTTTGTTCACTACTCTCTTGAATAATTTGTTATGTAACCGCTAAAATCCACCTAGTCCACAAGATAGTTCTCTTTTTTTTCCTACTAAAATTTTTATTGTCAATATGTTTTCATTTTAAGAAAGTGCAAAAGTGAAAGAGGAGTGAAAATGAAAGTGCGTCGTCTCCATCCTAACGCATGGCATGGCGCATGTTTGTCTAGCTCCACTTTGTATATATTCCTGTCCGTTTGTTGGTGTCTTGACATCAACTATACAAAGAGAAGTTTTTTTTAAATTCAGTAAAAAAATGTATTTGTTTGAGTTTTATTTTTTTGTTTTTTTCCGTTTTTAAAAATTATGAAAACTATAAAAGAGATTTTTTTCCTGTTTTTTTTAAAATCTGATTTACTATAATTTAAATATATATTATTTAATTATTAATAAAAATATGAACAATTTAATTCAAGATTATATATTTAATAAATTAAAATCAATTATCAATAAAAATTATGAATAATTTTATTTTATTTAAGTTTTATAATTAAATTATATGTAATTAAATTTTAATAATTATTAATGAATATAATTAAATTTAAAATATATAAATATTCAAATAAAATTAATTTAATAATTAAAATATATTTCAAATAAATATTAATTTTTAAATTATTTATTTATTAAAATAACATAATATTAAAATAAAGATTATATAAGAGATTAAAGAAATTTATTTAATTAAAAAATTTTATCTTTAAATTTGATCTAATATGTAATTGTTATTAGTGATAAAAATATAACTACATTAATATTAATAACAAAACAAGTTTTTGTTTTCATTTTAAAAAAATAAACAAAAAACTGAAAACTACAACAGAAAAACAGAAGTAGAATCAAACAGCTCCTTAGGCTTTTTTTTTAAGTATCATTTTAGAAGTGCTAAAGTAGAGAATTTCATCATTTGCTTTGAAATTAATAAAATTAGAGGCTTTGAATTATGACTTACATTATCTTAAGGGTAATGTTTTTATAATATCTTTAAGTTTATATTAGACAAAATTTCAACAATAACAATAATGCCCAATATGAATTCCGCTGAAACGTGAAATTTGAGAAAGTTTAGTAGTGTGCAGCCTTATCCCTAACTAGTAGAGAGATTATTTGAAAATGATTCACGTGAAGAGAGAGAGAGATAAATGTTCTATTGTATGTATATTATAAACTAAAGATAACAGATAAAAAAAAGTCTAATTTTTAAAATTTTCAATTTAATGTCAAAAATTTTAATACAGTAATTAATCTTTTAAAACTCGTATAAGTTAAAATATTGTTTTTGTTGACTATATGTGTTTATCAAATACATATTTTTTAAATTATTTATATTAGTAAAAATAAAATTTTGATCTTATTTACTTAAAATTAGAAAAGTTAATAATTAAATTAATAATTTTATAAAGATAGAAACTAAATTAAACCCTTTTACGTTAGTTCGACTCAAATTGGGTTCTAATAAGTCCATGTTGGGAGTTATGGGCCTAACATAAAACAAAATGCTTAATAAAATTGTCAAAGCGAAAAGTATATTAAATGTTGCTGCCCAGGATCGAACTGGGGACCTTTAGTGTGTAAGACTAACGTGATAACCACTACACCACAGCAACAACACGAACGTATGATTTTTACTCGTGATACTAGAATATAGAAAGTTTTGAACCGCAATATCCCATGTCGTTTCCCATAACTATGGTTTTATTAATAAAACAAATTCAATAAATAACATTTCGCTTAAAGAGTTCAAGCTTAAGTGGAAATAAAGAGTATTACAACGTAAGATTTAAAAATTGAACCGGTTCGAATTGTTCAATTGTAAAAATCTTAAATTGACTAAATTTTTAGTTCAGTTTTTAATTTTATGATTTTATTTACTTTAATAATCTTTGTTGTTAGAAAACAATCAATTTATTAATTAATCAATCGATTTTTATAAAAGTAATTAAAATTTCAAAACTAAAATAAATTAAACTTTAAATTAAGGACAATCTCTTTTAATAATATTTCAAATTCTTCAATTATATTCAATTTTTAACCGATTTTACGAAGTTCTAATATCAGTAGAACCTTTAAATTTTAAAATTTTTATGTTCCTGATTTAACTTTTGGTTCAATTTTTAAAACATTAGTTACAACATATCAAATTTTTTAAAGATAATGATTGATCATCCATTGGTTAAATTATTTACTATATAAAGAAAAATTAATATCTATACACATATGTAAATTTGTGTCATATCAAATTCTCTGTTCTAACTACAATGTTCTTTTTATTAAATCCCATCCACATATTTACACAAAATTTATGTAAATGTGTAGATGCAATTTAATAAGATACCCTAATTGTTGGGATGAGATTGTCTGTACTGTCTACCCTGTGCCAACCCCTCCCATCCACTTATTTCACATTGTTCCATTTATTTATTGTGAAATATGTGGATAGGAGGGGTTAGGACAGAGATGGCACAATGTAAGCGGTACAGATGATCTCAAGCCTTAATTGTTAGATTTAATCCCCAATTTGTGCTCATCCAATGTATTGACACCTAAAATTTTCAAAATGAAGAGACCAATATCAGAAACTTCTGAGAATGATATCTATTTATGTGATTTAATATCATCGCAAATGTTTTCAACCAAGTTGACCACCAAAACAAAAGAGAAAAGTTAACTTAACTATCAAATGTTGAAGAATGACCAATTTGTCAACTACTTTTTGTTTAGTTAACTATCTATCTATTTTGGAGCCTGCAAGTATTTTGTATTTGAATAATAAACTATCTATCTTTTGTACTTATATAAATATGGCTCTCATGTTTTTGGATTCATTTTGTTTGTCAGATTCCTATTTTATCACAATCTTATTTTATGACATACAATATGTTAATTTTATACTTATGTTTACCTTTCAATTTTGTAATTAAAATTTATTATTTACTTTATAAAAACCGGGCAACCCACGGGTTGAGAACTAGTTGTTAGATTTAATCTCCAATTTATGCTCATCCAATGTATTGATTGATAATTTGATTGATTGATTGAAAACAACCACCGCTTTAAAAAAGATCTCAATCATCAGATTATTGCAGAGTAACCTTTTCTTCTCAAACATTAAAAAAGCCCTTTTCACATGAACCAAAATAAATAAAAGACAAATCCATCTTTATGTTATAAACATAGACCTTAAGATGATAATTAATGGTCCCTACACATTAATTGCAAGAAAGTGTTACTATGTCCTCTCTTCTTGCTTTCTGAAATGTTTGACCCAAAGCCAACTTCAAAGTCATTGCACTAAATGTTCTTCACCAGTTAACTGAAAAGTATTCAAAAGTATAACATTCCAAAATTGTAAAATAAAAAATAATTATAATCATTTAACAAATTTCGATCACCCGTTAGACTTCTCCGAATCTTACGTTTACAAAAGAGGAAGATGTAACCAGTCCTTTGTTGAAATATGGAGCCTGATAATATAATTGGACTTTACAGTAGTCCCACAATCACGGATCAATTATTAGAGAGTAATTATGTGTTTTGTATTCTCCTGAGCATATAAATATGTTTTATTCTTTTAGTGTACTTATGTCGAAAATATTTACAATAAAATAAAACTCTAGTCGCCCGTAAACATAACAAAAAAATATTAATAAATTACATAAATTTATATATATTTATTATTTTCGCACTTGTTCTTTAATTATTGTGGTTGATCGTTTAGAACATCCCTGACGTCGTCCATATGTTTTTCAACTGTTCTTCGAGGTGTGTAAACTCAAGTTTTTGTCTTTGATACCCCGGGAGTAAGTACGATCCAAGACTTGAACGTGTGCTCTCGACAGCCATGGAAGCACATCGAAAAGGCTTCATGTGAAAAAGGGTAAGACGTGGAACACCCACAAACACAAGCAAGTGGCCATGGGGGAGCAAGGACGTCATCTAGAAGCCAAAGGTTGGCTCTAGTGGATATGATAGAGCCTATCGTTGTCTTGACTTTTATTGCTTTCGTCTTCATATGTATCTCCTATTGCAATACAGATAACCCTGCGAATGCGACGTTACTCGCGAGCACTGCTTCTGCATGGAAGATGTCAGAGATGGATTGTACTAATTCACTGTAGTTTGCTGTAAGGAATTACCAAGAACTTGGTCCCGTTGGTTGAATATGGCTTGGTCCTGCATGCCAACAGGCTTATCACTTGTCGTTTAATGAGGAGTTAGGTTTAAGGTCTTTACTATTATTGTGCCTGGGTCCCAAAAGCTTTTCAATTAGTCTAGACTCGATCGAGTTTAAGAACTCGACCTAGCTTAGTTCAACATTTGAGTTTGGCCAATATTAAATCCTGTTTGGTTGAGCATTTGGAAGTTGAATAAATACTTTTTTTATCGCAAAAGCTTGTTTTAAGAAAAATGAATGTTTGATGTAAAATGAAAAAAAAAATTTTTAATAGATATAGCTTTTTTTGACCGTAAAAATACAACTTCTTAAGAAGCTCAAATTTGGAGCTTCTAAAAAAAGTATTTTTAAATAAATTTTTCAGGTCAATTAATGAGTCTACTTTTAATCTCTTTCGCCCTTATGTTTTACTCATAATTCTCACAATACCCACAAACTCATCTTCACGTTTATTTTGGGAATTATATAATATTATTTGACTTTTCTATACGTTTTAACTTATGTTATAATCCATATAAAAGATTTGGTTAGATATATTTTCATTTATATTTCATATGGTTTAAAACTATATAATAATTAATATATTGTGATTTGCAAATTGTTTAATATACTTTAAATAATATTTATATGCATAAATAATTTTTATTACAAAATAAAATATAGTTAAAATTAAAATTATTTTTGTTTTTATGTTGCCAAACAATTTACTATATGAAGATCTTTTTTAAATAACATTCAAATAGTCAACTGGTTTCTTATAAATGCTCTACTAAGCTCTATTAGTATAAGCCCATCTAAATAGGTACTAAATCGAATTCTATCAACATTTAATGTTGTTAAAACTCAAATGTTGAACTAAGCTAGATCAAATTCTATCAACATTTGAGTTTGGACAAACATTAATAAACGATCACCGTCATCATCAACACTAAGTTGAAATCTTGCTTAACTGCGGGATCTAGGACAACTGATAGTACACAACTTTATCCCTATTTAGTAGAGAAATTATTTTTAATAGATTCACGTGCAATTCGGCATGTATTAATAAACTCTATTATCAATTAATTACTTAATACGAGTTAATATTTAAATTTAATATGAAATCAATTATTTATGTTCGATCGACATAAATTAGTTGCGCTCGATTTGAACATGTTTAAGTTTGAATTTGAGTATTTAATTATAAATAAATTTGGGTTAAAGTTTAACCAAAAAAATTAATTTTATTCAATCATGTGAAATTAGGTTTATTACAGTAAAAATGATCAAAACAAAATAAAGTTAACTCGTTAGATTCATTTTCAATTGTTCAGGAAAGTCAAGAAGTTTTACTTCAAATACATCGGGAAACGCCAAGTCCAGCCATGGAAACTTTCTTTGATCCCTAAAGAAAAAGTATGGTCCAAGACTTGAACGTGTGTGTGTATGCGCTCTCGGCAGCCGAGAAAATACCTCTAGAAAGCTTCAGTTGAAAGAGGGCAAGAAGTGGAACGCCCAACAACCACGAGCATGTGGGCATGGCGGAGCAAGAACACCATCTAAAAGTCAAGTTAAGAAACTGAGAATAGGTTGAAAGTTAAAAAGTCTGGACCAGTTTCGTTCTAGAGGATGCGAATCGTATGATAGAGACTGTCGTTGTCTTGAGTCTTTTATTGCTTTCGTCTCCATCTAACCTATTCCCGTACAAGCAACCCTTCGATTCTCACGAGCCAGCTATTACCGTACGGTCCTTGTGCATGCAACAGAGAGGGAGAGATGCGTAAACTACGGGGACAGCCTGTGCTAATTGGCTGTAGTTTACTGTAAGTAATTATCAAAGAACTTGTTCTCGGTTTCGAGTCTTCGGAATGGAGTTGCACTTGTGAGAGAAAGCTTTGTCACCTATATGGTTTTACCCGGCTCGAATCTGGATTAGTCGATTACCCGTATGGCATCGAATATGTCCTTCCCAATAAAAAGAAGAGGTGGAAGGTTGAAATTTTTGTAGAAACGTTAGAGGTATATGAATCTGTAACGGTTTATTTGAGGTGTTGACCTTTTTATAAATCTATCCTATAAGAAGATTGAAGATATCAATCCTCCAAAAGCTAGGATGAACTCAGATGATCTAAAGCCCGCATTTGCTGAGTATGCCAAGCCTATCACATGATTTTTTAAAAAAATTTAAGCTCATTTTTCAATTCAATTTTAATTTTTTCAATGTATTTTAATGATCTGTGTTATTAAAAGTTAGTCGGTTTATTAATTAATTGATTAATTTTTATAAAATAATTAATTTTGATAAACCAAAATATGCCAATTAATTTTATTTACTATTATTTTTAATTAAACTTTAAAATTTTCAATGGATAAAGATAATCTCCTTCAATTATTTTTTACATTATTTAATTTTATTCGATCTTTAATCAATTTTATCACAGTCTAATACTAACTGAACCTTTTAAATCTTAAATCTCTTATCTTATTGGTTTAATTTTCGGTTCAGTTTTTAAAATATTCTCACATATGTTTAGTGGGAAGTTAGGTTTTTACTATTTTTGTGTCTTCATAAGTGTTCAAATAGGTTCGGCTCGACCCGACTCGACGTTAATGCTCATATTTTTATGTAATTAATCAAATTAATCTTATTTTAATTTTACATAGTAAAATATGATCAATTGTATCAAAATTACATTGATTTGTCAAAAGAAGATTTAACTTTTAAAGTTTTTGGATTTAGTTTCATATTAATCCCTCAATTTGGAATTTAATTTATTTAATTTTTAAAGTCAATTTGGATCAATATTGCCAATTTTATGAATTACTAAGATTTCAAAGTCTTCTTTTTTATTTTTAACGAATTTAAAGTTTGAGTTTTTTTAAATAATTTAATTTCGAATAAAATTACCGAATTTATACTAAAACGACAACTCTACTTAATAGTTCGTATTTTATTTATTTCAAATAAAACATTTAAAGTTTCAAACTCTTAAAATCCAAGAAATTAAAATACTTAGTTGTTGAAGAATTTATCTAAATTATAATTAAACACTTAATAATATAAATCTTATATTTTGTCATTTTTATGATGTAATGTTTTAAAAATTATAGGTTTATTAAAATAATTTGCAATATTATCTTCAAAAATTTTATTTAAGTCAACGTTAATGTATTCAATGCAAAAAGCTTCTCGTAGATAATAAATGATGAAACATAAAAAACAATCTCATACCTACTTCTTGATCGCTAAGACGCCAACCCGGGCTTGAACGCGAGAGAAGTTTAGTAATAGAGAGAGAAATTTTTATTTGATGCTGAAAAAGACTTAAATAATTTGGTTTTGCGCTACTTTCAACTCGAGTTTTGGGTAGCAAAGTTTAGGTATAGACCTGAGGCTTAGCCTTACGGTGTGAGTTCAAATCCTAACTAGTGGATTCGCTCATTGTGATCCCAAAGTTGTAAACTGAAAAGGGAGATTGAGGGCGCCGCTAATAGATGTATAATAGACTTAAGTAATTTGGTTCCGCCGTATGTTCAACTCGAGTTTCGGGTAGCAAAGCTTTAAGTCAACATTAACGTATTCCAATGCACAAAACTTCTTGGATTATGAGAGTCGAGAGAGGATTATCGATGTATGTACCCTTCTCTTTTTGTAAATTTTACAAAAATAACTGTTTTTGTCACTCGTGACTTTTGTCAACTTTTGGGTAATTATGAAAAATATATATAATATTAAACAATTGTTTGGAATTTACACGTAAGCCAAATTCCCAAGCATTAAATGGATGTTGGACACTAACCTTTTCTCCCAACAGTTTCTGCACTCTCATTAAATGCCCAAGTCAACCAATAATATCATGACACGTGTTACCCAATTGCATACACTCAGCATCTTCATAATGTCAATGACCCATAAAACTAAACATCCAAATAGAATTTTATTTTATTGTAAAAAAGTGTTTAGTTTTTTAAACAAAAAATAAAATAAAATATTTAGTTTCAATTGAAATAAGTTTGTTTTAAATGAAAATAATTAATTTGATAATTTCAGGATAAATGGGTCTAATTGAAAAAAATATAATTTATAAATTTTATAATTGTTATTTGAGGAACTACAATCCGGAAAAAGTGATTTAATTGGTAGAAATTGTTTATTATGTATTTAAAAAATAAAATAAAATAAAATAAACATTTTCATGTATTTTTTTATATTTATAAGGTCTCATTTGGTAATGATTAATGAAAGAATCGGAACAAAAAAGAGAGAATGAGAATAAAAAGAGATAATCGAAATGGGAATAAAATTATTGATTATGCGTATTTGGTATGCAAAAAATAGAAAGTAGATTATAAAAGTTAATAGTTATACTAGTATTTGGTATCAAATATTAAGAATGCTAATGACAATTCTTTACTTATGTTTGATTATTATTTGATTGATTTTGTAAATAAACAATTAAAAATTTAAATTATTATCAATCAATAATTTTATTATATTTAATAAATAAATAATTTTTTTAATGATTTAATAAATTATTATTTTATATGATATTTTAATAAGAATGAAATTTAAAAAAAAATCATAATGAATTTATTTTATGATATAAAATCCTTTAAATAAAATAAAATAACTATGAAATAAACTAATTAAAGTAATGTGAAATGTTGATAATACTATCCTATTAAGATTAATTTAAAATTATGAAATTGAAAGTTTAAATTGAGACGAAACACAAAAAAAAGAAAAAGAAGTTATATTTTACTGTTTATTTGTTATTCTTGATAATTGATTTTAGGTTATATTCGTACCTACTTTAGGAATAAAAACGCAAGATTATTTGAAATATCTGTTCCCACCTCTTACTAAACATACCTAAGGCTATGTTTGATTATACGTAAAGTTTTTAGTGGAATTGGATGAAATGGAATTGGATGATTTATAATTGAATGGAATGTAAATGAATGTAATATTAAAAAATTGTTTAGGAAGGATGAAATGTTTCATAATTTAATATAGTGAAATGTTGTTTGAAAGAAGAGTTTATAATGTAATACAGTGAAAAGTTGTTTATCATTTTACACTTCATCTTAAACTCCTCAAACTGAAAGTCTCTCACTGTTTATGATAGGATAAAATGTAATATGAAATCATCATCTTTCATCTCATTCCATTATATACCCTCGTTCGAAACGATAAAATAATATTACATTCTCGTAATAAACCTCCAACGATCCCATTCCATTATATATTCTAATTCTAAACGATGAAATAATATTACATTCTATTAACAAACTTCCTACAAAACATAGCCTAATTGTTATTTTATGTTAGAATCAAATCTCAACTTAATTTATATCAATTGGTCTGTTTTATTTTAGATATTTTAATTAATTTTAATATTAATATACTAAAAGCGCATAAATTAAATTTTCATATATAAAAACTTAATAATATACTTTTTAATTTTTTTAATAGAAAAACCAAAAAGTGAATTTGATTAAATACAAAAACAAGCCCCAGCTAGAGTCAACGTGCATGATGAAGATAACCCTAACAGGAACAAGATGACACGAAAGACCTTCTCCGTTGAATAACGTTCCAGGGTTGACCTGAGTCAATACCCGAACCACCACCCTTGCCTTGTGTTTAAAGAAGACTAGCTAGTCTCTCTGATTCCATAACCACCATGGAAGGAGTTTCCAAGCTTGGTTCGTTCTTGACTCAACACCCACTCAACTCTTTTTCACCACAGCCGACTATTTATAATAATACTTAGTGACCATGATCATGATCAGCCCTCACACTGGAGAGCTGCTTTGATCTTCTGTACAGTGCAAGAGATAAGGTTGTTGACTGTCTCCACCGATTCCACAGTGAGTTTCGCTGTCGGGAGACTGTTCACCAGGATTTGGAACGCCACGGTCAGGAGTGATCCGTTCACTCTCTGGGACCCACCTCCGGCTCCGGCGACATTGCCATTGGAGGACGGGGACCCACGTGAGCCTGGACCATCAGGGATGATGGCGAAGCCTGAAGGAAGAAGCGCCACGTAGGCTGAATCCCCGCCGCTCATCACCACGTGCATGGCCGGTATGTCAACCGGCGCGTACACCACAAGCGAACCCGCGGCATCGGTGCATGTCTCCTGCAGTATCAGCATACTACTCTGGTTCGCATTCATTGCCTGAACAACATAGTATGGAGAAAATGATAAATACTCGTTTCAGTTACCACAATGCCCCTATACCTCTATCAAATTTACAAAAGATTGCCACCCAATCACATTTTCTATGGAAACGAAAATATCAGAATTATCTCAGAAAGGTGACAGGTGTTTGCATGTTTTGACTTTTAGAAAGCTTACAACATAAGAGCTGTCCCTGAAATCTGCTCCGGCCTGTCCTTATAGATACTTCCAAGTTCTGATTTTGTCCTATCCGATACAACTTTTACCTTTCTATATCTCTACAAGCGACAAACTGATTGACCATACAACCATGGCCATAACCAGGCTTTTAAAAAACAAATCCTTTCACGTGACGTTTTCCCATAAATCCAGAAGTAAAAACAAAGCAAGAGCATAGAAATATTCTCGGAAATGGAAAACGAGAGTAACTTGGTTAGAGGGTATTTACACTGGCACGTAGAAGCGTGACACAGTTGCCATGATCTTGGCCTTTGGCTATATGAACCATTTCCTGCATAGGACCACCGTTGGATAGTATGTCCCACTCGCTCCTGAGCCGTTCGTCGCGTAGAAAATCGAAAAGTCTTTGTGGGGTCACCGGTAGCCAAACTGAGGTGGCGGCACTCAACACAACACCCGGTGGCTCGCCGGGGTCGTCTACGCTCTTTCTGGTCATCAACCTGACGTCTTCGTCCACATTCCTGGCGTTGAGTTTGCTCCACTTGTGTACCGTCGACGCACAGACTCCGGCGCAGAAGTTGTCCGTCATTCTCTGAGCCAGCTTTAACATGCTCCTTCGACCACTCGCAGATATGGCTACAGTTGCCGGAAAACGTTAGAAAGATCGAATCTTTAAAGTGAATTTATCATTAACAATAAGAAATTAAGTGACTAACCTGTGTGATCTCTGGTGGGTACAGATGATGTCATGAGAATAGCCAGACATTCACACTGCCGTTGGAGGGTGGCAACCCATCTTTGAGCTCCAAACCCCATACCGAATCTAATCAACGGCCGGCAAAGCTGATGAATTTGACTTTCATCGTATTCTGCATGCTCAACCCAAGTAACCTGCACACAAATTTAGCTTGATAATTAAATGTTTCTGATTAAAAAACTTATTTTTTCGTTTCAAAAGTCAAAACTCTGAAAATAAACTATAGAATAATGCCATTGAAGAAGGTCTATTCCTGAATGAGGCAGCTATTGGGAACAACTCAGGTCTGGGCTCAATGAAAGGGTATAGGATTTGTCCTTGTGTGTGCAGACAAAAAATAATAGTAAAAGAGAGGTAAGGATCTGGAAGATTTGAAGGAACAAAGTACAACCTAGAAGGTGGCATCGAGATTTGTACAAGATATACATATATATATATATAGTCAGTCATGGAGTTTTTGACTACAAGATGCTAATGGGAGTTTAAAAAATGAAAACAAATCACATTAAGTCTGGAACCAGATCACGAGAACTTGCATTATTCAATGTGAAGTAACATTGACAGCATCAAATATCGGAATAGAAACATCAAATGTTTTGTTTATTCACACATTGTTGCAGATAACAAGGCATTTACAGGCACCAAGATCATGAGTAATGGAGGATTCCTCCATTGATTTACGCATATCCCTAGTTGTTGAAACTTGAACTGTAAACTATAATGATAATCTTTACGAAGAAGGTTCAGATTCCTTGGAAGAGTAAAATTATTAGTAACAGTGTGGAAATGAGGTTAGTAATCACCAGGAAAAAAAACAAGTTTAGGGGTTGGGAAATGCAAAATTTTGGTGTTTGGTGTTTTCCCACAGATTAAATGCACTCAACTAAACCTAAAAGATGATGTTGTTGCTTCAACAACCACCTGGAGAACTGCAATAAATGTAAAAAGATCAGGTTCCAAAGGGACTAAACTAAGCAAAAGCACTTTTTAGAAAAAACCTGAAGACCTTACCTGGGAGTAACCATTAGGCATATCTTGAACCACACAACCAGAAGGAAGCCTCCTGCAGTTCAGAATTGCAGGTGCAGCAGAAGAAGTTTCTCTGACACTGTCAATGGACACATCAACGACAACCCACACACCCTCAGCTTGCTGCTTGCAGAAGCGTAGGAAATTGAGCTCACGAATGGGAACCAAAGGAGATAGAACTTGGAGCTCAGCGTGCATCTGATAAAAGATTATGTTGTTTAAGATGGTTAACATGCAATAGAATAAAGCTTAACAGGGACTAGAAGTTGTAGCTTACAAGCTGAAGGGCACCATTTCTGGTACCTCCCATCCCACTGGAAATCACATCGGTAGTGGAAGTCCTAGCAATCATACAAGGAAACATTTCTGCAAATCGATTCTGCAAAAAGAAAAGTTACTAAAGCAATCTTCAGTACTCATCAACTGAATTTAACCATATAATCAATCTGAAACAACTCACCGAGTCCATCAAAGTCTCGACAAGAGCTAAACTGTTGATGATTACCACACCTGTCTCTCTAGAGGCCTCAGTGACAAAGCCATTAGGCTTCATTCCGATGCAAGGAGTGAAAGTTCTCATGTACTCTTCCTGGTTCAGCACCTCTCTAACACCCTCTATGCTTCTGATCCAAAGTGGCCCATCAGTTTGAGCCATCTTAAACAGTTCATCCATGGCAGTCAAAGCAAGCTCCAAGAGCATAGATCTCTCCAGGGATTTATCCAGCCCCATGAGTCCGATGGTCGATGGCCTACTGGGAGTCATCACTGGTAAGGCGCTCGAAAACCCGCCACCAAAATCAGGAGCCAAAGGCAAAGCTGAAGACACACTACTTAAACCACCAAAACCATTGCTGCCAACTCCAAGCTCTAGGCTTGAGTTTGGCAGTGGAGGGCCAATTGGTGAAGCTATTGAAGAAATGGGTCGACCCAAGAACTTGCCAGCGAGAGCACAAACTCGGTCGAGCTCATCTTTCAGTCGAGCATTTTCTATTCTTAAATGTTGCTCTTCAAGCGAAATGTCACAGATTATAGCCGGACCACCACAGTTGGAGCAAATCGGGTTTCTCATCGCATCTCTGATGGTCATGTTTTCTGCTCTAAGCTTGTCGTTGTCTTGCCTGAGTAAACTGTTCTCATGCCTTTCCAACTGTGTCTGGAGCATTCAGAAAAAAAAAACTCCATTTCAACGTCACTCTCATAACAAACTCCCTGACAAAGCACCAGGTCCTTGGTGAAAACCTTACCTTCATTTGAGTTCTCCGATTCTGAAACCAAAACTTCACCTGCCTCGTCTCCAAGCAAAGTCTTCTGCTTAGCTCCAATCGTTGTTTCTCATCAGGATGAGGACACTCTTTGAACATACTGTAAAAAAAAAAGAGGACTTGTGAAGCAAAATCCTTCGTATCATGTGAATTGAGTAAGAAAATTCAGAAATCTGACAGAAGCTTACGTTTCAAGTTCCTGGATTTGCTGTGGAGTGTGTCGGTGGTATCTCTTCTTTCTCGGAGGATTGTCGGCTGCATCTTGATCATCACCAGAAGCTCCATCCATATTATCACTCCCAGATCTGCTCTCGTGCTCGTCTTCTCTACTCCTCCTTCCCACACTAGCTTCAAAATTCTCCGCTACTCTACCCACGTCACTTTGGCCATCTATATTCGGTTGCTGCTAATGAACAGGCACAAAACTTTAGCAAGAAAACTAAACAAAAAGCACCATAGCAGTGGAAAGTTAAGAATGAGAAACAGAAAACCAACGGTGGTCTGATCGTACAAGAGCAAGAGAGAGTCCAGGAGAGTTGAACATGGATTTGGTGATTGTCGACGGTGAGACAAGCCGTGGCTGAGCAATTGCACCGGTGGGCATGTTATGGTTGTACGGTATATCGGCCACGATTCTCGCTCTTCCTCCTCCTCCTCCTGGACTACCGCTGTCAAGAAATCCTCCAAAACTCATTAACTTAACTCTTCTCACTGTGATCTTACACAAAAGGTCCGTTCTTTGCAAGCAATCTACACTGAGAAACTAAAACCACGTCAATGGCAGATTTGCTTTTCACTTTTACTTCTCATTGATCATAAACCATAAAAGCGACAACTCCGAAGCTAAAACCAAACTGGGTATCATGAAAATGGAGACGACGAAGAGAAAAATCAAATATTTAAAAGGAGGAGAAGACACAAGAAGAGATATGCAAGAGAGGTAGAGGAGACAGAAGGATATATAATCAATCCAAATGTCTCCAACTTCCTCTCCACTGGAAAATCCTAACCTTTATAGAGAGAAAGAAAGAGAAAGAAGGCAAGCAAGTAACTTCCAAAACTCTCTGTGCTTAGCTCTTAGTTCTCTATCCCTCTCTCCGGCTCCTGTCACAAACCCTTTCGTGTAAAGGGCACAAGTAGAGTGATGAGTTTATATAAGAAACAGACAATATAGTTTCACATGAAAAGGAAGTTCAGGCCTAGTTCTGAGGCTAAATAGCTAAACGAACCTAAGCTAAGCTTGTTCTTCTCTGCATGACCTGATGACTATACTGAGAAACTGAATAAAGAAGAAAACGCAAGGGCCTGAAAGGATTACACAATCAGAGAACAGGAAAAGTAAGAGAGAGTACATGACGAGAACAGGGTGAAGATAAAACGGTACATGTGGACTATTCGAAGCCTTACAAATACACAAATCCAAAAAAGGCAAAAGGGTCGGTTGGGTTGACTTTTCGGATTAACCCTCCTCAGTGGTCTCCTCCTTTCTTCTTCTTCTTCTGTCACAATATCTCCCTCCTCCTTCCTCTGCTAATAAGTCTCTGAATACCGATGAATTGCAATGAACATTAGTCTTCTTTTGACCTTTTCTTTGTAACGACTAACGACGGAGCACTTTCTTCTTTTCTGTAGACTTTTATGCTCTCTCTTGCTTTCGGTATCTTAAGCTTCAAATTTTTTTAATAATAATTAAATACATTAACATAAATAACACATGTAAGCCAATTAAATCATATTAATATATAAACTAATAATTTATTATAATTATTTTAAATTATTAATTTGTATCAATTTTAGTTAATTCGAGTTGGATTTAAAAATTAAATTGAATTATCGTAATAGTAATATTTAGCTGATTCATTTGTATTGTTCTTTTTTATAAAAGGAAAGTGAATTTAAAATTACACAACTATACGCAGGAAACAAAATCTCGATAAGTCCTCCAAAAGGAGCATGTGGCACCCGATAAGTGTAGTGTCAAAGTAAACGACGTCAACGCCAAAATGACCCGCATAAGTAGTAAGTCAGTAGGCGCATCTGTTGCTCTCTCAATATAGGTGTCAATGAACAACAGTTTAGTTCTTACTGAACAATTCATGCATGCCGCGAATTATAGAGTTGTGCAATCTGGCTCGGTATTCCGAGGAAGAAAGGATGTCAATAACCGTTGTAGAATCCACTTTAAGCTTAATCCGTCGGTACCCCAAAATTCACGCGAGGGTCAACCCGGTGTAAACCCCCCAGAGTTCTGCTGAGATCGGAGTGCACCATCCAAGATTTTGAGTAAATCCACCCCGCCAGTTGTCGTCGCTGTCCCGGAGAAGTCCACCGGCGGTAGCTACTGCCTCGACCCGATTGCATGCACCATCAGTGTTTAATTTGAGCCAGACCGTGGAAGGTTTGCTCCAGCCGATAAGTTGTTCCCTTCGAGGTCGATGCCCCGCAGGCGTCGCTCGATCGCGCCGCACTCTTGCTCGGCGCAGCAGACCTGCATGAGAGAAAATATGAAAAGTAGATGAGGATGGCCAAAAGAACTGAGCATCGGAGAGTGATTGATTCCTCCATTGCCAGAGAAACCAGTAGGTAATGTCAAACATGCTCAACCAATCGTGGCCCAAAACACTGCGGTGAGAAAGGTTTAACTGGAAGTTAAATCTGAAAGAAAAAATATTTAAGATTTAAAAGGTTTAATTGATATTAGACCGTTATAAAACTACTTAAAGATTAAATAAAATTAAATAATTTAAAATACGATTGAAAGAAATTATCTTTATCTATGAAAAATTTAAAGCTTAACTAAAAAATAAATTATTAAATGAACATTTAATAACGTTTCGAGGGTACTTTGAGTCGTTCAGTTTGCCCTTTAAATTGATTCCATCGTTGATTTAGCTGATAAATTTTCTTGAAAAATGTCATAATTTACAGTAGTAATGTCAATATACTCCATGCACAAAGTTTCTCACTTTGCAAAAATCAAAAGAGAGTTTTCAATATACGCGACAGCCTTCCCTTTGTAATTTTTACAAATAAGCACAGGAGTAAGAATCCGTTTAAGCCATTAAAGATTACCATAAAACTACACTCATCTTCAAGCTATCCTTCCATTTGTAACTAAATGTTCCTAGTAAGGTTCGTGTAGTGGTTATATTTTCTGTTTTATGGCAACTAATGATTGTCTTAAGACAAGACACTAAGTTACCAACCACCGACACCATACATCAAACGGGGTTTGGTAACACAAGAGAGTTTTGTGAGTGTTGATTCATTTATTATCATACTTAAAAGGCGAATATCTTCTCTTTCAGATGTTCTATTTAACTCTTGTATTAGAGCTTCTGATTCATATTTTTTCCTATTTCTAGCAAGTGCCTGCGGTTCTAACCTGGTCGACCGACGATGCCAATCATAGGGTGGTATTTGATACATAGGATCGATCAGGAGTCACCCTTAAGGCTCATCCTTCATATTATTTTCGAATTTTTATAATACATGATCGCCAAGGCAGAGGATCGAGATCTTGTAAGAGTGAGGTAACTCCAAAAACTCATTTTTAGTTCAAACTGTAGGCTCCAATTCGTCTGCTTGAAGGCATAATTGTCAGTCAATTATATGACAGTTAATTCGTTCTTAGACCTTTTATGCACTACCCGTCACACTTGCGGCGACCGATTTCTTTGATTTACCTCTTTGTGACCGGCTTTTCACCAATAGCCATACCAGTCGCAGACTTCTGAACCGGGATTGGGCGGTCCTTTTTGGCATCACTTGTTGGTTCCTCTAGACTTGAAGGAATAAGTCCTTATTTGATCAGCATTTTATCTTGCCTACATCTCCTGACTTCCTTATTTTGTCTTTTGCAGATCAAATCTGTAGGTCTTTTGAGAAGCACAGTCGGACTGACACCAGAATTCGCCTCCGTCACGAGCTCCTCCTTAATTGGAGTAAGCCCCCGACGGGTTGGGTCAAATTAAATACCGACGGTTTCAGCTCTCATCGCAACTGTACAGCTACTGCAGGTAGCCTTTTATGCGACAGTGACGGTAACTAGCTTGGAGGCTTCACACAGAACCTAGGTTAGTGTGCCCCGCTGTCAGCTAAACTTTGGGGAGTCTTCACCGGCCTCTCTCTCGCCTGCCGCTTAGGCTTCCGTCACGTTATCTTAGAGGTGGACTCCCTCGCGATTCACACTCTCATATCCTCCTCGCCCACCCGGTCTCAGGTGTTCAACCCTATTGTGGCGAGAATTCATGAATTGTTTTCCCGAAATTGGTCTGTTGTCCATCGACATGTTTACCGAGAGTGCAACAAATGCGCCGACTGGCTTGCCTCTCAGGCTGCACAATTGGCTGTTGGAGTAACTTATTAGGATTCTGCACCTACTGGGTGCCGCCATTTCCTCTTTGAGGATAAGTTCAGGATCTGTTTCTCTATGTTGGTGTTATAATTTGTGTAGACTCATTCCCAAAAAAAAAAAACACCAAGTGTAAATTGTTTTTTATTAATATATTTTTTAAAGTTTAATAATAAGATATCTGTTAATTAATTAATCTTTTAATTATTAAAACATTTGTCTACGTTTTATCAAATTGGTTTGTATTCATTTAGACTAACCTTTTTTTTAATCTTGAATTTGAGTATGTTAACTTTACATTTAATCCGACTAAAATTATCATCATTATATCTAATCTCTCAATTATGAACAAAAAAACGAATTCAATTCAACGTAATTCAACCGAAGGTAAAGTCGATAAATTAACACTAAATTTATCTGGCCCTACATCGGTTCGAGCCAGTTTAAGTTTGACCTTTTTGTCATTCCTAATTAAGAGATCATTAAGATTAAGGTTCTATCCTGGATTGAGTTCAAATTTGAGTTTCGATTTGTAACCTAATTTGAACTTACCACACCTTAAAAGCTCGATTTAGTGCTAATTTAAAATTAAAAAATAATTATTTTGAATGAGAGAATAGGAAGTGATTGATGGAGTCAAAAAGATGTCATACAAAAAGTTGGCTGAAAAAGAACTACTGAAACTCAAATCAAGGCGATTTCATATGATAATAATTGTCTACA
>JAOSBP010000009.1:21296660-21316663 GCA_027563825.1 Erythroxylum mucronatum
GGTCGTATCAGTACCCCCCCCCCCCCCCCTATCAGTTTCACCTTGTCCCCAAGGTGGAAAGATGGAAATTGCTGATCAATCAAGTCGTATGAAAGTTTTACTAAGAGACTGTTAAATTTGTTTGAGGATTTAAGAACTCCTGTTTCATTGCCACCACCGGAGTATCCATAAACAGGAACTCAAGAAACCTTGATGAAAAGAATGTTGGCCATGTTTAACCACTCAGCTGAAACATACAATCAAAGTTTCTTATTTCTGATGATGTATTCATGCTTGATAAGATTTGCCCTTAGAAGCATGGATCGCACATCCCTCTCAAATTCACTTCCAGTTTGTAGAACCCGTTGAAAAGTTGCATTCCTTTGATCTGCATGCCGTGCATATAGAATTTTGTTGTGCGAATCAATCCGAGCCTACAAATGCGTTGCAAGTGTTATCATTATTTGTTAAAAGCTATAGTACTTGGCAACCCTAGGTTAATGTAAGAAATAATTCCATACAGCAAAAGGCTGGAATATGATTCATGCGTGCACACAAAGTACACTCAAGACTCTGTTCAAGAATCTTTCCTATGACAGAAGGGGAAAGGAAAAAGATTGGATTTCCAACTTCCATGCAAGTTCTTTCACACAAGATATAAAAAATTAAAACAAAAGTAGGCAGAAAAAAATGACCTGTATTAGATTGTCAGTAATCAAGGCTTCAAGTTCTTTCTCCAGTCCAGAGACACTTGTTTTGAAAGCATTAGCCATCATCCGTAAATCAACACATAAAAATGGGTGTGTATACTGAATGAGAGCTTTATTGCGGATTTGATCATACAGCATCTCAACATGGTCATGCAAATGGATGTCAAGTAACAAGTTGGCTTTGAGAATTTGCAGATAATCCAGGCAAGAAGCATAGCGGCTGCATCGGAGACAATATATTTGGAAAAAGGGATTTAATTTTGACAAAACTTGCACTGCTCTTAAAGAATTTCATGAGAAATGAAAGCTCAAACACGAATATATAAGCCAAAAGTTGATAAAAATGCCAGAAATCTTATCATTGGCACATTTCAATAGTTGAAAACAAAATAATTTTGACAAAACATAAACAAAAGTGCAAAAGAGATGACCCAAACAGAATTCCTTCACTTACCAACAATATCTGCAGTATAGATGACCCTGATAAATAGTGTAAAATCAGAATACCCTTGCATTTTATTTCATATTTGAAATATATCGATAACTGATCAATTGCTTGTGGTCACCTCCAAGAAAAACTTAGGCAAGAAAATTTTCTACTATCTAACAATACATAGATTCGAAGCTGCAACAATATATCTAGATCCATCTATCCAATTTTAGCTTTATATTTGACTTCTCCATAGGAAATCATGCCTATTGCCACCTTGAAACGGTATATTCCAAAGATCAACATATAGAGAACGATAAGCAACAGAAAAGGGATCAATCAAACATCATAAAAAGGTACCCTGAGTAGAAGTCATGAATAAGTTCTCTCACTTCAGGCACCAACTCCAAGAAATTACGAAAGTTGAGATTGTCAATAACTTTGGCCTGTAAATACAATTGAGAACAAAAATAGAAGAGCACATTGAGAAGTCCTTTGAGAAATATGATTAGCATGAAAGGATTACGACCATGATGGTGAAGTTGATGATGAAATTACCTTCAGCTCTGAGCGATCAAAACTTGCAAGTGCACAAAGTCCTCCATATATTGCAACATCTTGAGGAGCAATAATCTCATTATAAGAATTTCCCAATTCCGGGACCACTTCAAGAAACTGCACAGATGCAAACATGATATATCACCAAGAGAAAAAAAATATGATAAAGATAAAGTTATGCTTACTTCCCCTTGGTGTAGATTATCTATTTCCAGCAACAGTGGAGGAAAAGCAGATAGGGTGATGCTCAATTGATTGAACAGATACTAGTGCTGATTTCTAAAGTAATTTAAGCAGACTTCAGCTCAAACAAATGTCCAACCAAGTTATTTCACTATCTCTCATAAAATATTCTACTAAGCCAGTGTAATTCCAAAGAAACACTATCCAAATAAAATTGAAGAAAGAAAACATGAAACCGGTGGAACGGCCTAATGAACAAATTGAAACATGAAAGCAAATAAGGTCACGAACCTTGCAGGCAGCAAGCTTGTACTTTTTAGACACCAAATGAGCTAATCCAGCGGCACATCGTAGTTTTGCAACAGTGACAGGGTTATCGCAGTGGTCGGCAATGAAAGGTAGCCGTTTAATCTTCGTTCTTCCCGCGTAAAGTCCGGCGTATGCTTCGATATCGAGCTGCTCGCCACTAATAACAGGCTTCCGGCTAGACTCGTCATCACCGTTGGCGTAAACCTCGTCGTCTGCTTCCATCTTGACCGCAGAAGATTTTGGGAGTTAGGGTTTTGAATTGGGGATTTCTGAATTACGAGATCAATTCACCGAGGAGGAGTGGTGTAGCATCAGTACACCATATTTGGACTAAAGATGAAAATTTAAAGAAGTACAGGGATATATTTGTCAATATGTTTAATTGGGCCCCATATATTCGGCGTGTCGTTTAGCAAAAGGACAAAGACAGTTGCAGAAGTACACGTGGCGAGTTCTCAGTAAACCACGTAAGTTGAGTAAAGGCGCGCAAATTAACTGTTTATAAATTTTATAGCTTTTAAGAAAGTTTGATACTTTCTCAGATCGACCGAACGAGAAAGAAAGGATAAAAGGAATTGTTTCCTGACTCTGCAATGGCGGCGAGACCGACTCGGGAAGCTATCGAGACGTTCATGGGAGTGACCGGCGAGTCTCAGGCCGTCGCGCTTCGGAAGCTGGAGGTGCATTGCATTTTCCTAATCTTGTGCTGCTTTTAGGGTTTGAGTTTGATTGTTGTAAGCTTCGGTAGGTTTTAATTCCATGCGCTGTTGATATGAAAGTAGGCTGGGTTTGGTAATTGGTGTTGTTCGTCTTTCTATGGTTTTGTTGTTTCTCATTTTCTTCTTTTTTTTCCTTTGTTTTTGTTTGAGAAGGAACATGGGGGCAATCTTGATGAAGCTCTGAACGCGCATTTTGGTGAAGGAGAAAGACGTTCTCGTGACATGCCTTTGTAAAATGCTTTATTCGATTCTTTAAAAAGAAATTACCAATTTCTTTGACGAGTCAGTCAGTAAGAAAAATTTCTTTGTGTTTTTGTTTGTTGTTTAGTTCGACAAATCAAATGGAAGCTCAACAACGTGAGGTTTCACCGATTCTTTCTGCTCTTAGAAGTTTCAGGCCTTCGTTACTACTAGATCCGAATTATAGAAGAAATCTGTACAACCTAATTGGAACTTCTAGTTTAACTAGCAGTAATGAACCGGTACAGCATGCAGGAGGTTTCAACTATCGTTATGATGGGAGCTTTCAGCATATACCACCTAGACCTGTTGTTGGGGATGGAAGTACAGAATTTCGTGAGCATGTCTCTAGGGATTATCGTGCACATTTATCTGATGCAGAAGACGAAATGTTTCGACTTGCTATTGAGGCTTCAAAGCAGGTGATAACAGGGGTCTTAAGAATAAATAATGTAGTTTTTCTGAATGTACAGGGAAGATAATGATACTCTTTTGACCAACTTCTTCCTCAAGCTTTAATCCTTACCAAGGGTATGGATGCAGGATGAATCTGGTGTCGGGCTTCCACAAAGGCAATCGAACTTGGAAGATGAGGAGCTTGCTCGTGCACTGTCATTGTCCTTAAAGGTTTCTGCATTTGAGTTTTAGTGTATATTCTCATATTGATGGTCCTTGACTTCCTTTAACATAAAACTGCATTCAGACAGCGGAACAAGACGATGCAATTCGTGATCAAGCTCAGAAGGAAATCAGAGTTCGTGGTTCAAGTGCAAGAGCTGAGAAAGTCAATAAGGCTGAGCAGAAGGTTTGTAATGCTGTCATATTTACGAGGAACTATTTTGGCGCTGAAAAGATGCACGTTCATTAGCATATCACTCAGTAAATAATGGCAGTCATCACAATCAACGGCATTTTGTTTGTTGAAATTGTGAGTAGCTGGCATTTGCCACTTGATGGAAACTCCAGGCCTGTTAGTTTACTTTTTATTACAAGTATTTACTTCACTTTAGTCCCTCTTTTCTTTTTCTGAGACTGTTAGTCATTTCGTGTTGAAGCCTTTCCCTTTATTCCATTTCAGGCATGGCTTGAATATCACTTCTTTTAGATGTTAAATAGATCTCAAATTGCTGAGGAAAACTTCAGTTAGATTCTTTTCTATGGAACATAACTTTTTAACTTTTCATTTTCACCATTTTGACTATTGAAGTCAGCAGGAAATTCACAGGATTTACCCTATTCACCATCACCTTCACTTGTTGCGCAGCAATCACTACAACAGCAACAGGTTCTAACCACCTGCTCCTCAGTTGCACTATTCAGTTGTAGTATTCTCTCTGACAAAAAGCTTCTCAAACTTTGCCTCCAGGATGATGAGTATCTTGCATTGCTATCGGCTGAAAGACAAAAGGAAACAAATGTCTCTAATAAAGCTGAAATTTCTTGCTTGAAAGAACAAGAATCCAGAAACAATACGCTTGAAGAAGAGGTAGTTAATTAGTTGCTATAGAAAGCATATGAGCCAATCGTATAAGTGAATTTAGGAAGTGGAATTTTTAATACATGTCATCAATCAAAGTCCACTGTGTTAAATCAGTAAAATTTTATAACTAAAACTGTAAAACTTTATTCATGTGATTTTATCTCGCCCCACAATTCTTGAATTTTGTCAGTGTAATTAGCTTATTGTTCAATAATATTGGTTAATGCATCATACAAGTGGTGGAAAATGTATGGGAGATTGTTATAATTAATATATAGCCATCTGTTTAACTCTTATTGATGACAGGATTTTGAGAGATTACTGGCTGTAAAAGCAGCTTCCTTGCCTGTGGAACCACCATTACAGGATGAAAATGCAGTAACTCTGCTTGTTCGTTTCCCAGATGGCAGCCGCTGTGGCCGACGCTTTGTAAAGTCTGACAAGCTTCAGGTAATTGGTTGAAAAATGTTTTGAAGCTACCTGTTTTAGCTTTAGACTTGTCTGATCTTTGTTGCTTTATTTTGTAGCTTCTTTTTGACTTCATTGATCTTCAGAGAACTGTCAGGCCTGGAACTTACAATGTTGTAAGTGATTACCTAAAAATTCTGTACTTTGCTGATTGCCAAGTATGGTGTTTACAAACGCAATGCTTAAGTACCTATCCTCTTATGATGAATGGTGATTATACTTCTCAATTAGTGCGCTGTGTACCACGAATGTGAAGCACTGGATCTTGTTGTTTCGTGTTGTTGTTGAGCAGGTGAGGCCATATCCTAGATGTACTTTCGGAACTGACGACAGCTCATTCAGTTTGAATGAACTTGGACTAACCAACAGGCAGGAACTTTTGTTTCTGGAGTTGATTTAACTCTGTATGGTAATGCTTTTCACACTTGTGGTTAGTTCGAAGTAATTGAAGCTGGTGCAATGACTAAGGAGAAACAAGAGTTGTAAGATTGAATGTGACTATTCAAAACCCATCTACCATGATTTTCCTTGTCTCTAGTTGGATTATGTGATTTTCCAAGCATCATTATACTCTGTGAAATGAGCCCTAACCTTTTTTACCTTTCTGCAAGGCAACAACATGGGAGTTACATTCTGTTCAAAACCTGAAATCAAGCAGTTAGTATTATGAAGACTCTTGAAATGCCTTAGTGGTCAAAAAATTAGACTAGGATTGCATGAATTGTGGGGTTCTTAACTTTAGGTTGTATGAAATGCCTAATGATGCAATTTTATTGCTTGATGACAAACCAAGCTGTTATAATTAGTGTTGGTAATGGGTCCAGTTGGGTTAGTATCCTCTGAAGTCTGAGTTCGAACCTAAAAAAAGGATTTAGTCTAAGAATGAGTTGCGATTATTGACTTTGAATACTTGAATTGATCAAACTTGATTTGATCATATGGTTAGGTTTGAGTCATATGGTTCGAGTTTAGGTTCGAGTAAGATAAGAAAATTAATTTAATTTAACTGGTTTAATAATAAAAATTTTGAATCGGTTAATTTTTTTGTTCGATTTTTAATTTTTCAGTTCAATTTAATTTAATAATAATTGTTGTTAAAAATTAATAAGTTTATTAAGTAATAAACTAGTTTTTCGTAAGCTAATTAATTTTTATAAGATAAAATAGATCAATTAATTTTTATTTAATAATTTTTTAATTAAACAATAATTTTTTTAACCATATTTAAAAATTTTCAATTTCATTTAATCTTCAATTAATTTTATGATAATCTAATACTGATTGAACTTTTTAAACTTTAAACTTCTTATTTTACTGGTTTAACTTTTGGACCGATTCTTAAAACATTAGTTTTAACTTTTTAAAACGTCATCATCTTGGAGAAATTTCTTTAAAAATTTATTTAACTTTAACTTTTAACTATTCGAATCTCGAAGCGATTCTTAAATTTGAATTTGATATAAAATTTAAATAATCTTAATTTAATCTATTAATTTTACATTGACTTGAAACTTAGGTACTAACTATGGTTAACTTTTAATTAAGGATAAACTCAAATTAAATCAATTTAATTTAATTTATATTAATAATTTATTTTAAATATTTAATTTATATCGAGTTTAATTGATTTGAGTTCGATGTAAACATATCTCATTGTTATTTTTTAATTGAAAATTAAAAATTTTGAAAAAAATGTAAATAAAATTTTAAAAATTAAAATTTCTTAAATGAATCCTCATAAACAACTAAAGGTGTTCATTGAGGCATAAAAATTGTATACCACTTGGCATCCAATAAAAAATGATGATTGTTAAAAACTAAAAATGGGTTTTGATGAAAAAATTGAACAGAGCAGAGAAAAGAAAACATTATGTTTACGAAGATCTTCTTTTGAGTTTCTTCTTGTCAGGATTCTGGTGCTGTCCAATATTGCTTAACTGCATGAAGAATCTTCTCCCTCTCATGAGGACTCCTTTCATGATCCACAATTCTAGCATCCCATTGCATGGAATCCACAATATTCTTCACCTTCAGGATCATATCCACATCATCTCTGATAATTACACTTCCTTCTGGTCTCAGGATCCTATCCATCTCCAGAAGAATATCTTCCGTTTCGCATCTGCAAGAAAGCTTGTCAGTAAAGTTGACAGGAGCCTCTGCATGTTCGTTCTAGTCAATGACACAATAAACAAATTCGTGAATTACCTGTCCTGATAAAGGCTGAAGATTGAATCAGCATGAATGAAGTCATAAGTTCTTGGGTAAGTTGACATTGCTTCACACCTGAACGTGAAAAAAACCATTAGTTTAATATCATCAATCCTTACCAGGCAGACCGGGACAAATAAAATATTTATCCTGTAGCATCAGGAATAAGGTTGGATCTTGGTGTCCTCTAAGAAACAAACATTTCTTAAATGTTGGTACCACATACTGTAGAAACCTACAGGATGGTGGTTTACCTGCTGCTTTTTACAAAGTTAATCTCTATCAGAAACTAGTGGGAATAGTGTGTGTCTGTGTGCGTGATTGGACTTTGAGATTTGCACAAACCTATTATTCGAAGTCGATTAATCTTCAAGTCAATTTCAAATTTTTTTAAATATAATTGAGTTTGGGAGGCTTCAGGTTTAAGCTTACCAGTTCTGATATGTTCCAATCAACCCACGTTCGTAGATAGCTCCTAAAGTATTGATCTTTAGGTCAACAGGTACAGTATTCATAACCCACATGGGGTCATTGACGAGAGCAGCTGCAAAGCTTCCCAGATACGCATTCATATCAAGCAAGTTCCTGTACCGTCCATGTTCTGCCAACTGATAATCTATTGTCTTGTAATATGCTACTCTTCTCTTCCACAACTCAGTATTTTCCCGGAAAGTTTCTGCTGTAACACCTTCAAGACTTCCACTACTTATTCTGGGAGGAATTGCAGTCAATCTCCGAGGCCATTTCTCCAGCTTCCCACCTGCTATTTCCTTTATGTTTGATACTTCAGGTAGTGGTGTTAAGCAAGTCTCCAATTTGGTGTACCTAGAAATAGTGTTTGGCACATGGGAAAGTCTACTTGCCTCAGGAACTGAATAAAGAATAGGAAAAAGGTTCCAACTTTATAAGAAATTTGGTGGTTGGGACAGGTAACCAATAGATTCAGTCTTCATCAGGAAGAAAGTAAGATGAATATAGGCCATTGTCTTTATCATCAGATTGGTTTTGGAATCATCTTAAAGAATATGGAAACAGTAAACATTGACAGATACCATTCAAGTTGTGAATTGGAAAATACCATGCAGTGTCAGGGTCCTGTGAGCCGTCGCAGAAAGCAGGTCGCTTGTAAACTCTCCTGGCTACTTTGCAGTGAATGTGGTTGGTAGGTTTCTGCCAAATTGCAATGTCACCCTTCTGAATCAGCTTCTTCCAACAGAGGCTTTTGGCTACGTTTTCGATTGAAGTTTGCTCTGAATTGAGATCTTCTTTTGACCTATCCCAACCTTTCCAGTGGCTTTGCCAGTTTATTGGTGGCCCTGACAGTATCCAATACCCTCCAGGACGTAGAATTCTATCAACTTCAATCAAGTATTGTCCATCTGCAAGAACAATCCTCCACATTGTTAACCAAAAAAACTGTTCAAATTGAGTTCAAGCATTGATCAAACACGAATTTAAACTCATACTCAATTTTTTTTCTTATGTTCACGCTTGAGATTTAAGAAATCCAGAAAAACTATAAAAAAAAGGAAGGACTTGACCTACCATATTGGCCCCAAGGAATGAGACAACGAGAGCAATGTGCCATATCAAAGGATCTTGAAGGGTAAGGTAGCCTAATCGATGCAATAACTCCAATGAGTGCAGGAACTCCACGTTCAAGAGCAAACTGTACTTGAGCTTCATGAGTGTCTCTTGGAGCAAACGACACCGCCAAAACGTTCCTCGACAGAAGGTAAGCACCCCAACTAGCCACCTTTGAAAAAATCAAAAAGAAATTATTATTTAATATGCAAATTTTTTAATAATATTATTAGAAACAACAGATTAAAAAATATCTAATTTTTTTAAAAAAATTTAATTTAATACCAATTTTTTAAAAAAATTAATTTAACGATTAATCATTCAAAATTCATACAAATTAGATTAAAAAGTTATTCATACTAATACGATTAAAAATTGAAGAAAATAAACTTTTAATTTAATTTAACTTTTAAAAGTTAATTGCTAAATTAAAAATTTTAAATTTTAGCATGTAATTAAAAAAATTAGAATTAAGTACAGTTTAATTTGTTATCTTTGAAATATAATTAATTATATTATTAAAAGAAAGTTGACCTAGATAGTGGAATTTGCAAAAAAAAGTACTCATTAAGATGAAGTTGTTGGTTTCAAGTATAATTATTAACTTAATGTTGATTTAGCTAATCTTAGTCATTATGACTACACTTGAAGGGTATTAGAGAAGTGATTAAGACATATTAACTTAAATTTTAACTCTAATTACAAAATTGACTGTAAATTTAAATTTTTAAAAATATTATTTTAATAAACCTAATTATATTAATGATTTTTTTATTATTATTGGTTGTTATTATTATTAAATATATAATTTAGACATATTAATCATAATAACCATAAAAACAAAATCATAATAATGGTATTTAAATACAATAATAAATAATTAAGTAATTTCAAAATCAATAGTCCTATAAAAAATAAAGGTGAACTATGAGTTCTACAATATAATTTAATAATTACTATGCCTATTTGTCAAAAGTTCCATAACTTGTAGCTTTCAATTTTTTCTAACAGTAGGCAACCTACTCACATGATCAGTTTACTTAACCCCCAAATATAGGGTTCAGAGGTCTCAGAAAAATACTGCCAAAATTTCCTATTTAGCCCTGAAAATTTAATGCTCTTCCCAATTATTGCAATTTTCAATATCAGAAAATACCCAATTTAACATACTTTTAACCAAATTTATAATTACAATTTAAAAATGTTCAAATCAGGATTTCTATTTAGTAAGAGTAAGACTGCGTATTACTGAACTTCTCCAGATTGTACGCTTCGGTGAGACTTTTACTAGATATTGTTGTTGTTTAAAAATGTTCAAATCTCCTATTTGATTGATCTTGTTTCTATTGTTAAGTTATAACAACAAAAGGGTAGGACCGGAAAATCAAATATATTAATGCCATAATTAATTTCTTAATATAAACCAAATCTTATAGTATTAATTAAATAGAAACCTAAAACCACCCTATCTTAAGCGTTACATGACCATCTGGTTCAACCGGACGGTCCGGAGCTTCTAAAAATGGAAAGTTAAGAGCAAACATGGAGAGAAAGCTCTACGTACCCCACAGCCAGTATCGATGGCGGTCCTTATAGACCCGTCTTTGAGATTGATCAGTTTTCCGATATCGTCAATGTACGCATCAGCTCCACGAGGAAACATGGTGCCACCTCCGGGAAACCGGAACCGATCACCCTCGAACCGGACCCAATTCTGGTTTTTTTTCTCGACCGTCAACTCCTTATGCGGCACGTTGGCGAACCAGGCGAATTCCCTGCTCTCCGGCCACCGGAACGGGGTCTTGTAGCCGAACGGAGCCGGGATGCGACACTTCAGGAGCTCGTTTGTTCCAGGGCAGTGTCTCTCTCGGTATATCAACCTGTCTCTGTCGAATTTGAGGGACCTTTGGACGTCCTCGCATGGGGTATACTCGATGAACTTGGGGTCGCATGGTGGTAGGTTGATGGCACGCGCCGCCCTGGATGGAGGGTCTGGGTCATAATGATGTGCAGCGAAGTCGAGGGTGGTTGTGTTGCGGATTTGTTGCCGGCAGGAAATGATATTGGCGGTGGAGGCGGCGGTGGGAATATTGCCACGAAAGTTCTGATAAAAGCCTACCAAGTAAAAGACTGCGCAGAGAATTGTAACGAGTGTGACCTTGTAAAGACTGGTTTTTTTGGTCTTCGAGGAGATATTAGAGAGCGAAACCGCCATTGAAATCGCCGAGAGAGCTCCAAATTATACGAGAAAGAGACAAGATTCAGTGTTTATAGGGAAGAGAGGACTGGGGGAGTAAACTTGAGGGTGACGAGTGAACTTTTCAAGGCATTTGAGTTTTGAGTGTGTTATAGGGGAGTTGGTCAATGGGGGTTAAGTTTATCACGCGCGCCTACGCGCTGTTCACGTGAAGTGGTTAAACGCGTCAGGATCTTTCACAGTTTTGTCTGAATTAAGACGACCTTGTTAGTTGTTTGTGTAGCTATTCGGTAGTTTGGGATTGTCTACTCTTTTACCTATTTTAAGCTCTTGTTACTTACTAATTACTATTTTGATTTTCCATTTTAGTGTAAATTTTTTATATATGGCTTGATTTGTTCATTATTAAAAATATTCCCGAGATCAGATCCCCGTGTTCTGATTATACCGTTCCTATAATATTCCATTAAATCTCATCCATACATTTATGTGGACCCTCTGTTTCAGTTACTCTATTTCAACCATGTTTTATTAAATCTCATCCATACATTTATGCAGAGTAACATAGAGGATTTAATGTGAATATTCCCACCAAGAAGCAAAACAATTCAAGACAATCATAAAACAAATTTGTAGTAACAATTTAATGTGAATATTGGACCGGATGTTAAACTTGTAAGATAAGAGTTTTAATGTTTAAGAGATTCAAACGATATTAGATTGTCATAAAATAACTAACAATTGAATAAAATTGAAGAATTCGAAAAAAATTAAAAAAGACTATTCTTACATATCAAAAAAAAATTAATTGAAGAAAAAATTGTTAAATAAAAACTAATCAATTTATTTTATTTTTGACAGACTGATTAGTTTTCAAAAAATGATTAATTAATTAATTATCTAGTCGATCTTTAACAATAAAGATTATTAAACTAAATTAAATCAAAAAGTTAAAAACTAAATTAAAAAATTAATCGATTAAAAGTTTTCACTGTTAAACCGACTGAAACGGTTTAATTTTTAAAATATCGACAATCTTTTCATAATCAACAAAATTGGTATAAAATAGGAAGTTACATAGGGCTTCCTGAAATTGTGTATGATTCTTGTACAATTACACAATCTTCTTTCTACCTTGATGGAGATAGAAGAATATCTTTTCACCTATAAAAGGGTACAGTGATTGTAACTCACAAGCTTCCTACCTCTATCAATTGATTAAGATACGTTGGAGATTAGGTAATCTTCGGTTTATTGGATATTAGTATGACTAATTTTTAGATTAACCCTCAAAATCAAATATTAAAAGACTTAAAGTCAAATATTGTATAACTCTATGACAAAAGAACATATTCAAATCACTTAACTCTTATCAATCCGATTAAAATGACATTTTTTCTTAATCAGCTTAACTAGTTCAGGTCGGGTCGGATTACTCTTACCACCTGTAAAAAAAAAGCAAATGTATTGGAATTAAGCATATAATATAATTCAAATACATAACCATATAAAAACAAAATGCATAAGGGGAATAGTTAGATGATGTTATAATGGCATGAGTCATAGTTATCAAAGAACAAGTCAACAAGTTCTGAGTTACTACAACAAATAGTTATCTATCTCTTATCTACTAATAGGGTGGGTAGATATTGTTCTTTATTTCTTTTTTATATATAATAATAACTAATAAACAACGACAACAACGATAACAACCAAGTGAAAGTCATTTAAGTTTTTACTTTTCTAGCTAGAGATCTGCTCAAGGTCATACTAATTTAGGTAAATATCTAATGCGCTCAGGTATCGGAGAGGTAATTTTTTGAAGAGAAATTATGCATTTTATTAAACTAATTATTAATTTATATTAAAAACAAAAAATGATCAATCATTAGTATATTAAATAAACTATTAGAAAATTGTAATTAACACTAAAATCAAACTATTAGTAAAAAAAATATGTTTGTTTGAATTTTGAATTTCTATTTTTGGTTTTGGTTTTTTTTCAGTTTTCAAAATTTATGAAATCTATAAAAGGTAATTTTTGTTTCATGTTTATGCCTTTTTCATAATCTGATTTATTATGATTTAAATATATATTATTTAAATTTTAATAAAAATTATGAATAATTTAATTCAGCATTATAAATTTAATAAATTAAATTTAATTAAATTTATTAATAATTATTTAATTATTTAATTTATTAAAATAACATAATTTTATTAATAATTTGTTAATAAATATTATATAAGAGATTAAATAACTTTATTTAATTAAAAATAATTTATCGTTAAGTTTTATATAATATATAATTATTGTCACTGTTAAAAATATAACTATATTAACATTAATAATTAAAAAATTTTATTTTTATTTTAAAAATAAAAACTAAAGACTAAACAAATAAAAAAACAAAAAAATAAAAATAAAAATAGAACGAAATGGTTGTTGGCTACGTTAACAACAAAGCGGGCGGCGGCCTTCATTCTAGAAGTCAGCTATTGTGTGTGTAGGTTTCACGTTGGCTTTGTTTTATGTTCCAGATCAAGTTAAGCTTGAAGTTTGATTGGATTGACTAAATTAGTTTGAAATTTCAAAACGACGTAGTATTACTTTATATTCAAGTTTTAGGTCAGACCGAATTGGCATCCCGAACTTATGATTAATTTATTTAATTTAAATTTTCAAAATAATATCATATTACTCAAAACAACGCATTTATTCGAGTTTCGGGTCGGAATGAGTTGGCAAGTCTGGTGCACTATATTTACTGCGGAACTCTAGGATGTTTATATCGGGTTGACTCTTACGTGAAATCTGAGATATCGTTAGATCGAGTTTGAAGTGGATTCTACAGTGGTGATCAATGTCCTATCTTTCACGATTCACCGAATCAGATTTCTCAACTCTCTAATTGGAGGCATCAATAAACTGTTCACTAGGAACTGGACTGTTATTCATCGACACATCTATCGAGAAAGCAACAAATGCGTCGATTGGCATTCCAATTATACAGGTCACTTTAATGTTGGAGTCACTTATTTTGCCACACCTCCTATCAGGTGCCACATGATTCTTTTATAGGATTTATTGGGAACTTATCTTTCCTGACTTATGTGTAATTTTGGTTCTTTTCCTTTTATTATAAAAAAAGACCCGAAAAAATTAAATAAATGAATGCTTAAAATAGGCACAAAGTATCGAAACAGTAAGCGCGTGAGTTGGTGTGTTCGATCAGAAAGAAGCCGAACACAGGCTGTCCTTCTGTCCTAAATTAAGGTGCTCTTGAAGGCCATGCACTGCAGGAACAGAGGAAGCAGACACTTGGAGGAACTTTTATTCTTTTGTTGTTTTCAGTTGTAGGAAATCCTAGTCAGGAATCTCCATCTGTGTGTAAGTGTAACGCAGACTCTTAACATAATTATAAAATAAAACATATAAAAAAGTGTATAGCTATTTTAATTTTTTTTAAAAGTTTTAGGCCAGGCTATCCAACCGGCGGATCTAGTTATTAATCCCCTCGTTAGTTTATAGATACCTTTCTATATATACTTTTAGTGTGATTAGACAAATTTCTTTTACATTATAAGTTTATTCTTATTTCCTTAAATTGATTTTACTATTCAATTTTAAATTGTTTACTCATTGAATATGTATTTGTAATTTAATATATACAAATTTAGAATTTATCTATTATTATTAATATTTTAAGAACTGAAAGTTTAAATCGATATTTTAATCGATTAAATTTTGAATAAAATTAAAGAATTTAAAATATGATTGAAATAAATTATTTTAATTAAACAAAGAGATTATTAATTAATTTATATTTATAAAAAAATTATTAGTTTATAAAAATTGACTCATTAATTAATAAATAATTAATTTTTAACAACAAAAATTATTAAAATATATTAAATTAGTTAGATACTTTTAGTTATTGAAGAGTTCGGTTTTTGTTAACTAGTGATTGTGATTAAGTGTGGTCGTTGAAACGTAGGTTTTACGTTTAAAGCATTTGATTTGAGACTTACGAAGACAAGGACGACGGCAGGTGCGTACGTTGTCCGTCGCGTAACTGTCCGAGGTGGGATCTAGAGTTTGATGGCACCGAGACTAACGTTTCAGGATTACAACTGATCAAACTATTATTCACAGGTTCCTATGCTGATTGAACAACTCCTGACGTCAGGTCAAAAGCTAACACCTAAACATACACTATCCTTACTTGAGTTAAGATTCTCTATTCAATATTACGATTTTTTATTATGTTTAATAAATTTCAATCATTTATTTATGTAAGATTTGCATAGGATTTACGTGGGTCCTACAAAATAAATGGCTGAGATTTCATGAGACAGAATAAGACAGAGTAAAACTGGACAGATGATCTGGTTTCCCCCTACTTACATGTTTGGATGGATTTTTTGAAAATTCATATGCACTCTGACTTTTACTACAAAATCTTTTTTTAATAAATATTTAGTTGTAAAATAAAAAATATTTTTAATAAATATAATATTCTTGCAATTAAAGTATAATTTTTCAAAAAGCTTAAATTTGGAGCTGTTCAAAAAAATCTTTTAAATGATTTCTTCAGGTAAATATTTCATATTAATTAATGAGTCTATTTTTAGTCCTTTTTGTCCTTGTATTTTACACATAATTTTCACAATACCCACAAACTCATCTTCACGTTTATTATGTATTTAACTATTTACTCAAGTTGAATATTTATTTTGAAATTTATATAATATTATTTGGTTTTTTATATGCTTTAATATTTATTTTTACTTATGTTATACCTCATATAAAAGATTTAGTTAGATATATTTTCAATTATGTTTCGTATAGTTTTAAAATATATAATAATTAATATATTATACTTTCTCATATTGTTTAATATACTTTAAATAATTTTTATATACATAAATAATTTTTATTACAAAATAAAATATAGTTAAAATTAAAAGTACTTTTTATTTTTTTGTTGCGAAACAGCATACTGTATGAAGCTTTTTTAAAAAAACTCTTTTTTAAACGACAACAAGCAATTAACTGACTTTTTAAAAAAATTCTTCTTATAAAAGATTTATAGGAAAAAGTTTTACTGACAAAAGCTCTACTGCTATAAGCCTATCCAAACAAAGGCTTAGACTTGAAATCATGTATTAAACATACCTAAATTACTAGTGTATCTAAGAAAATTAATTTAATATAAATTAAAAATAATAATTACGAATTTTACTTCTAAATAATAGGGAGATTATCCGTCAGAATAATTACAAATTCTTTATATAAAAAAAGAATATTGCGTGGACCAACATAACAACTTAGAGGAATATTGACTTTAACACATTGAAGCAATATTGGAAAGCTGAAATATACTTTCCTTTAAACAGCGGGTTTTGGTTGATAAAGGACAACGAACCATAACTTGGTTGCAGTGGGTCCGATGAAATAGGACCACGTCTAGATCTCGACTTTGTTCTAGCGACTCCAATCACATGTGAGAACTAACTTTTAGTTAGTTAATATAGAAACTTCAATTACAACGAAAAGTAGGTATAATAAGGATTGCTCGTGGGAATGATAATTAGTTAGTGTCCAGTTACAATGGAAAGTAGAAATAACAAAGATTGCTTGTGGAGATTGACAATGAGTTAGACTAGAGTTTGGACCTGACCCAAGGCTTGATTGAACAAAGCAGCTTGATTCGACCAATTTTTATTTCGAGTTGAGCTAAGCTTAGATAGCCTACGTTTGACTCAAGGGCTACTCAACAACTGATCAGACTGGGCCTAATTGCCATCTCCAGTTACTTGGTATAGCCAAACCTAAAGTCAATGAGTTTGATTTGCGATCATTGGACTTCAAGCTAAATTCAAGCTTGAAGCCCAATAATAATAAGGATTGCTCAACACTCCAATACAATAGAAAGTAGAGGTAACAAAGATTGCTGGTAGAGATGACAATAAGTTAGATTATGCTTACCTAGGCCCAATAGCTTTTATTAGGGTTTGGATTTGACCCAAGGCCTGATCGAGCAAAGAAGCTTCACTCGACCATTTTTTATTTTTATTTAATAAAAAATAAAAATGATAAAAAATAAAAAATGATGTCATTTTTACAATAATTATTGAGCCTCAGGCTGAGCTAAGCTTGGGTAGCCCGAGTTTGACTCGAGGGTCACTCAACAACTGATCGGGTCGGGCCTAATTGCCGTCTCCAATTGCTTGGTCTAGCCAAACCTAAAGTCAATGAGTTTGATTTGTGTTTCAAGCTAAATTTAAGCTTTAAAAAAATTAAGACTTTAAGTCATATTCCAACTCAAGTTGCTCAACTTAAATTTTGAAATTTTCAATAAAAACGATATCATTTTTAATTTTTTAAAATAAAACATACTTAATCATATTTGATCATAGCCAATTTAATCACAATGTTGTATGTCATATTTAAGTTTATTGTCAACTCTATTGGAAAGTAGCACTTACGCCCTTTTAAGTGTGAAGTGAGGTTCATTTGGTCTCTAATTAGTCGAGTTAATCTTTTGATTAATATTATGGTTCCTCGTAATATTACGATTGATTTAACTTATATAAGTTATAACTTATTATATATTGTAATTCCCTTATAATTTATAAGTTATGTAACAATAATATAATCATAATTATTACTTAATTTGATTAATTGATTCATTTAATTTAAGCATTTTATAAGTTATTTCATATCCTAATTTATATAATTTATGGCTTATTCTATATTAAATTAGCAACAACTCAATCAGTTATAATTATTTTGTTTTCTTATTCTTGATTTATTTTGATTTTGATTAAAATAGAAATTAAATTAAGGACGTCAGAAAATATTTAAATTAAAAATATATAAAAAGATATCGGATTCGGTTCTGGGCCTTGGACTGAAAGCTTCAGCCCAAAGTGGCCCCTGGCTCCAATGAAAAGCTTCCTTTCAAGCATCAACGCTAACCAACAGGACCAGAACGGGGTGTCTGACGGTTAGGCAACAGAGTCTGACAATGACGAATCTAAATAACCTTGTACTTGTGACCCTTTTCTATAACTTATGTTCTGGATAAGGTTCCGATTAATACTTCTCATGTCATCTGAAGCTTTTCTATTTTTTTTTCCCACCCCTCAGTTCCATATTCTGACGTTTGGATTCCGATTCTTGGCTTGAAGCTTCAGTATTGTCTGACATTTTGGCTCGAATTTGGCTCTCTGATTTAGTCCGAAAGTAATAAGTTTGATTTAAATTAAACAGATTTGGTGTCGGATTTGAGTTTTTTTTTTTTTAAAGGCCAAGCTCTGAATCAAACTGTTTGACTTGATCTAAAATCTTTAAATTTAATAAATAATGAGATTTAATCCTAACTAATGAGACTTTAGGTTGCCCATATCTAATCAAACTGTTAGAATTTATAATGAGCCTACGGGCCTACACAAGAAAAAAGTTAGACCACATACAAGTTTAAGTGAGGTTCCATCCTAAAACCAATTGGTGACAAGTGGAGTAACTCACTAAGATTATATGTTAGTCTTCTTTCTTCTCTTTCTCCAATGTGAAATAAACTCCTACTTTATATTTCAACACAAACTCTAACTACGAGTTTCAAGATTAATCGAGTTTTGACCTGGACCGAGCATAATTTTTTTTGGACAATACTCGTGGAACTTATTCCTGGAATTGAATGAGTATATCAAGCATTTTTGTTATTTTTCTTTCTTTGGCTGTGCAATGTTTGCTCCTGGTCTTTCATCATAATTTAATGGCTCTAAACCTGTTGACCAATTTTGGTTAATTAAATAAGTTTGATTTCGTTATATTTGTCAATCTCTTTATTTTTTTTAAATATAAGGGAAAGTAAAAACACGGCTAAACTAAAACACGCATTGTTCGGCAGTACTCGACTCCTTATCGGTCCCTGTGGAGCAGATCCCAAAGGGACATAGGGGGCTCCTGAAGAATATGGAGTCCTAAGCTGCAATGGACTACAAATGCGGCCAGGTGATCAGCGTACTGGTTGCCTTCGCGGTGGACATGCTCCAGTCTCACATCCCAATCACGGCGAAGAAAGGCCTGGGTACCTGCCAATAAAAACGAATTGATATCAGTCTCAGCAAAGGGAGTTAGAAACACTTGGATGACCTCTAGGGCTTCCACTTCTAAGATGAGTCGGCAAAATCTCAAAGTCCAAGCAAGGGTAAGGCCCGAGTGGACTCGCCAGAGCTCAGCAGTGAGAACCGAGCTGCGACCTATGTACAATTAATTATGAATTTTAATTAGTATAATTATGTACCATTTCTTTGTTATTAAGTTCAACTTAAATTGAATATGATTATATTAAGTTTTACCTTTTTAAATTTTAAATTTTACCTAAAATATATTCCAAGTTGTCATAAGATGGCAATTGGGTTTGGGCTTTCGAGCAAGACTTGGGCTCAGGCTGGGGCTACCTAGGCCTGGCTTGGCCTGAGACTGACTCTTACAAGTAAAATGAAGTCATTTTTGTATTTTTAATTAAAAAAACAGGTAGAAATGAGTTGGGCTCGAAACGTGCTATATCTGATCTTATGGACTTGGGCCTGTTGCCTTAGGCCCTGGCCCCAATTGTAACACCCAAATACCCCCTGGAAAGGTATGAGGATGCCACCCAAGACAGGACAAACAAATCCAAACATTTCACACATGCATTTAAAAAAAAAACTAAACTTAACACACAAATAATACATCTCATAATTTTAGAAACATAATTCCAAAGGATATTGACAGGCCCAAACAAACTAAACAAAATACATATTCGAGCAACACAAAACTCAGACTCCTTTGGCCACTGCGGTGAACTTGTCCCAGTCTTTAAACTCTTCGCTCTGAACCTACACGGGACAAATCCACCGTGCTAAGCATATAGCTTAGTGA
>JAOSBP010000009.1:21345306-21359095 GCA_027563825.1 Erythroxylum mucronatum
CAGATTATATTTTCAAGGCACTTCAACATGCAATTAATAAGGGTATATCAAACATTTCATTAATTTTCTTAATAAGTGTGCATCCCTCTAAAACGACTTTTATTTTGAATAGGAGGGAGTAAAATTATGCTCATTATTTATAGTTAGATTCGTGTTAATTATACCCATAATTGTAATATTACTCCTAATTAATAATTTAAAATTTGTAACAAAAATTGACCAATGTAATCCCTAATTACATGCTAGTAATATTGATTATTAGGTAATTTTTAGGTGGTGCCAAACTTGAGCTCCAAGAACCCTTGCTATACAAGCAAGAGTTTGTAACTACGAGGAGTCCCATAGTTCAAAAAGGCACACACGAGGGGATCAACATGTTTCCTTGTTACTCGACCTGCCAAAGACACTATAATGCCTTGTGTGATTGTGTCTTGAACATATAGTTGGTGGGTGGTATAGTAACAAGTATGCCCTCGATTATATCAACCAGAAATGACTGGTTCGGGGTCACCATCGTGTAGGAGTGGAAACATTCTTCAAATGAGATATTTTTTTTTAAAAAAAATATTTTATTTGCTTAATGATAATTGAAAAGCTAGCATTAGTTATTATCTTTTGGGTTGGTCCAAATAATTAAATATAGAATCCAAAATTTCCAACCACAAAAAAACATGCAATATTCCCAAAAGTAAGGAAGTTGGTATGTCAAATGTTATTGGAGTTTTGTCCATTTGAAGTTGGATGCAAGAATCCCATTTCCAATTATTACACGTACAAGACTAATGTTTATGTACTTTATTAAGTTATAGACTAGTGTGTGTGTGTGTTTGTCTATGAGATAAGGCTCCTGTCATATGGGAACTTGTTAGTTAGCAGGAACAAGTCTAAATGAGTAATGACCTTCCAACAATACTTCTGTTATGTTTAAGAAAATTGCCAAGTTTGTTCGGTTCAATCTTTAATTGCTAAGTTTTGCTCGGTTCAACCTTTGTCTTGTGGCTCTATCAAAACAACTTCTTTATTAATTAGGAGTAAAGCTATATACTTTTAGACTTCTCCAAATTTTGCGTCTCAACGAAATTCCTATTAAGATGTTTTTGTTAAGTTCGATCTTTGGGCGTGCTATAGATAGGCTTCACATTTTTGCCTGAGCTCGGCAACATTTGAGTGAATTTGGAGTCAAGTTTGAACTTTTTTTTTTAAAGTTTTGGACTACCCGGACTTTTCAGGTCAATCTGACCTAAAGCTTGAACAATCGAATAATCATAGGTAAAACGACATTATTTTGCCTTTTAAAAATCAAATCCAATAATTGAAAAAATAACTAGTTTAATTTTGAAATAAAAGGAAAAAAATTTAAACTTGGCTTGAATCCGATTAGATTTCAAACTTGGACCACGTGTCTAGAACCCGAGCCCTTATAAATATTGTTGAATTGGGTTCAAGCTAAAGGAGAAGCAAGCCCAACCCGACTTAATACCTAATCTAATTACTAACTGCACGAGTTATGGATAATGTTGTTAATGGACCGGTTCAAATGTAGGTCATATAAAATTCAAGTTTGAGTTTCAAATTAATCATATTTCAATATTCAAATTTGAGTCTCGAGTATAAGTTCAATTAAATTTGGTTTAACTTGTTAATTTTTAATCGATTTGTCGTAATTTTTGTAATTTGAAATTTTATCAAAATAGAGCTCCGAGACTTTGTCAATTGAATTCGGATCAAATTCAAACTAACTTATGTCCCTTAATCATAATATTAGTGGTGTGATTAAGAAAGGTGGTAAAAGACATTTGAGAATATGTAACACATAAAAAGACGTATTAGCGTTAGATGCCTCTTAGAGGGTTGTCGAGTTGGTGGAATGAAGGAGCATGGGGTCAAAAGATCCTGTGTTCGATTCCTCCTATATATGCTCTCTTGATCGAGCTTATCGTAAAGGGTTTACCTAGTGCGCAGTACCCGATTAGCGTGTTATCCAGTGCGCATCCAAAAGATAGCGACTGAGGGTTCCTTCGTTTCAAAAAAAAATGTTAGCATTAGATCCTTACAAATGAGAGCTTTTTGCATTACATTGCTGTGTCTCATGCAATTTTGGTTTCTTGCACATCCATTAGTTGTCGGTTTGGCAAGCCTAGTATGTAACTATCGCAGTATTTTCTAATGCCAGTACATTTTTTTTGGAATTTAGTTTGTTAGAAAATAAAATTTGATGCAATCCAACGGCTACAGAGCCCCAGATCAGTCAGATCCATATATCTTACAGCTCGTACGGAGTTAAATACAGCACCCCCATGCTTGTTCCTTGTTTGATGAAAATCCTGTTAGAGATGTGGTGATCATACAATACGACTTTCATCAAACAAGTCCTGTGCGGAAATATTTAGATCATGAAAACCAAAAAGTTATCATCTTTCTGGGACTCAAGTTCCATAGGAGCCAACATTCTGTGTTCTTCTCCTGCACAGTAGGTGACAAATGAGTGAAGACTTCATGTCAGTAGAGTTGTTGAATTCTACCGTGCTCAGTTATTTTCCAAAAATCCGAAGATGGTTTAAGCTTCATCTCAAATCTGAATCTTTTGCAATGAATAAAACTTGAATTCTAGAAAGGATCATGGATATTCTATTTACAGATAAAATTTACAAAAATTCAACTTGTATGTGTTCTTCTGTATCTTCTGATGCCTAATAGCATTGCTTCCAGGAATGAGTGTTTCATAGATGCTTGGTCAGCGTCTTGTTTGCAATTCAATGGAAATAGTTTCTTGGCTTCCAGGAACTTCAGGGTCCCCTTCACTGTGAACATTCTGAACTGACCGATGTGCGCCGGGGAGTAGCCATTGCCGAGAATGTTCACCTGAAGGCTCGGAACTATCAACCGCTTGGACCATGATACGTGTCGCTTGCCTCGCGTGTTTTGCTTCTAAGGAGGCTTGTATTGGGAGCCGACAGACTGGACATGTGGACTGTTTTCTTAGCCAAATATCGATGCAAGAGAGATGGAAGTTGTGACCACATTTCGGCATAATTCTCAATACTTCCTTCTCCTGATATTCTCCTAAACAAATTGAGCACCTGTCAAAATCACAGATCTTCTTCAGCCTTAACTACATTCCATAGAGACAAAAAACAACAGTTGTCAAGTTTATAAACATTTTCTAAATGATGCTTCAATCTGGTCTGAAAGATCTGCGAACGAAATTCTCCATGTCCACTTATGTGTTAAGACAGATATAAAGTTCAGTTCTTTCAAACATCAGAACAAAGTCTGATAATAAAACTTACTGTGCATTTTCTGAGGAACTGAATGCATCATTGCTGAATCTCATAGTGGGGATCGCAGAAACCATAATTGGTTCAAGACCACCCGATTGATGCTCCGGCTGCCGGACAGACGAAAGAGAAAAACCTTCAGTGCTCCAAGTTCAAACTTCTGATGATAGATTAATTTCAAATGCTGAAAAACTATAAAGCTGAGGAAAGTAAACCCAATGGGGTTTTCACTCAAAAACTAAATAGGAATCCCCCTAATTGGTGCAGGGCAGGGTTAGATTTCTTGTCAGTAACAGGAAAATTATTCACTTTAGGATCAAATTGGCGAAACCAACTACTGATTTGTTACTTCTGCAATATGTTTCGAGGCTCACATCAAACAACAACACTCATATACCAAATAAGTGCAAGAAATATAGATTATCCCAAAGAGGAATCTTTAGTAGTGATAATAAGTCAATGAGACAACTTTAGCAATCTTTAAATTTTGCAGCCATTGATGCAGAAATAGCATAGCAGGTTATCTACTCAAAGCTTTTCTTACTAAAAGTGACATACGTAATTCACAGAATCAAACATTACCTGTTCAATGTCAACCCTGGATTCGACCTCAAACATTGGTCTGGACTCGGCTGCTCGAAGCCGCCCACAGATTATTCTCGTACAGACAAACACAATAAAAGTGGCACTCATCCCAAACCCAATAACAGTAGTAATCAAATTCATGCCTGAACCGAACATCTCCCCTCTCACCAGTACTCCAAAACTTTGCGATCCAATCCCAACTCCTGACAAATGCCCACAAGGACACGACAAACCAAAAGACAAGACGGCGGAAGCTTCGGGTTCAGTTGTCCGAAAATGAAAGGACAATTAAACAAGCAAATTAAGAAGAACCCCCCAAAAACTATCAAGTCAAAATTGAGAGTACCTTCAAGAAATGGCGAGTCTTGAGCAATCTACAAACCAAATTTTCAAAAACGAAAAGAAACCCATGTAGGAATCGTAATCACTTTGGTTGGACTCAAAGTTAATTCTGAGACAAGGGTTGATGGAAGAATCTAAATGGATGGTGGTGTTCAGAGACGAGGGTTTTGTAGAACGAAGAACACAGCTCGTCGGTTCCTTCCTCTTGTTCTTTGGAGTTTCACTGGTCGGACGGTTGTAAATGAGGCGGGTGGTGAGTTTTAACAGCCAAAAGCAGAGGCTTCAACGGCAAGTTAGTTGATATTGTAGAGATTCCTCTGTGACTATGTGTTCGATCTTTTATTCTTTTGAAGGTACAGAATCTTTGAAGTGCGCGTTGTGTGGTGTTCTTTTCCTCTTTGTTGCCTGCTACCTTTATCTCCTTACTGATTCTCCATGTGGAATGTGGATAGAACATGTACAGTCACCATCTTCAGGATTAATCAAGTGTAATTTCCAACTTGTAATACTTGATTTAGATGAAGATATATCAATTACCTAAGTCTACAAATTTTGTGAGAGTATGAAAAGGGTGATAATGTAAATAACTTTTTTTAATATTTTTATAAAAAGACTATCTTCGTGACTTGAATTCATATATTTACAAAGGAACAATTTTATGACTTCAAAGCTCCCGTGTTATAGAAATAAATATATAAATTTAAGGTCAAAAGATACGTACCTCTTTTTTAGTTTGAAATTTATTAAAAAATATTTTATGCTTTCAGAGATATTTTATTAAAAAGTTAAAATTGAACAAATTTTAAAAGCATTTTTTAAAATTATTAAATTATATTAAAAATGTATATCTTTGACTCTTGGTAGCTTTCATGCCCAGGGTTTAAACAAAGATGAGCAACACGAAAGCACAAGCAATGGATTGCTTGAGGGTATAGGTAATGGCTTTTGACCTTCTTTGGCAGATGTTGACATGCCATCTCACCATTTTCATTTTCCTGTTCATGCCTTTGGCTTGGTGTTTCAATTTTCAAATAGGGTTTGGCTATTCAACATAACCTAACCCTAATTTCAAACTTGTACTTAACTTGTCAACACTACATGATAAGATGAGTGACTGATGTGACAAAGTTGAAATTTCAATTATGATAAGGTGTAGCCAAAGTCATTTTGCATGAACAAACAATGTCTTTGGATTATGTATTATATTGGAGAAAAAAATAAAATTTTTAATGCAAATTATTTAATTTACTAAATAATATAAAAATAGAAACCCTTTATTAGATTTTAGAAAATTCATTTTTTAAATAAAATTCACTATTAAAATCAAGTCAAAATATTTATATAAAATTAGTCTCTAATAAAATAAATCAAATGGAAAAAAGCAATCATTTGTCTTATCTTATGAATTACCAAATTGAGGAATCCAAACAAAAGGGCTAAAAGGAGCCAACCACCCAATTTTGAGCATCGTCCAAGAATGAGATGATAAACTAAAACCTTAGAGCAAAAGTAGAAGAACAAAGAGGCAGGAGAGCTACATCAGTGACGGAGCCAGAAATTTAAGATAGGGGGTCCAATAATTAATTTTTTTAAATTTTGGGGGGCCCAGTACACCACTAACTCTTAAATAACTCTATCTTTATATATATATATATATATTAAAAATAATTTTTAAAAAAAACTTAGGGGGCCCAGTGACCCCCCAAGTATGAATGTGCCTCCATCTCTGGCTACATGTAGGGTTGACAATGAGTCGTTACTAAGCCTATGTTGTGTTGGATTTATATGAGTTAACTTTTTTTTTAATAGATCTTTTATGATAAAAACTTCTCTAAGAAATTTGTTGAATGTTTGGCTGTCATTTAAAAAATTATTTTTTTGAAAGAGTTTCATACAGCTGTGTGACAACATAAAAATAAAAAATAATTTTAATTTTAATTATATTTTATTTTATTTTGTAATAAAAATTATTTATGCATATACAAATTATTTAAAGTATATTAAACAATACGCAACTCACAATATATTAATTATTATATAATTCCATATGAAATATAAATGAAATTATATCTAACCAAATCTTTTATATAGATTATAACATAAGTAAAACTAATATTAAAATAAATATTAAAATATATAAAAAAAGTCAAATAATATTATATAATTCTCAAAATAAAAGTGAAAATGAATTTGTGGGTATTGTGGGAATTATGTATAAAACATAAAAGCAAAAGAAACTAAAAAATAGACTCATTAATTGATTCGAAAAATCTACTAAAAAAGCGCTTTTTTTGATAAGCTCCAAACTTGAGCTTCTTAAAAAGCCGTATTTTAGCTGCCAAAAAAATTATATATACTAAAAAGTGTTTTTCATTTTATAGCCAAACACACGTACAGTATAGTCTAATTAAAGAGAATAAGTTTTTATCTCAAATTAAAAGAATAAGTCTTATTTGAAGTGAAAAAATTAATATATGTGTGTAATATGTAAATAATTAAATATTTTATTCCGTATGTCTAATAAAAAGTTTTGGCACGCCATTTTTTAAATGCTATATTTTGTGTGATCAAAATAGAAAGAATTATCACAATTATATAATAAGTGTTGAGAGGTTCAACTTAGAAAGAGCCACGTGCATGGGAAGCGTGGTTGTCACCTTAAAAGTGTCTACGTAGGAAAGCTTATCAAGTGAATGAAAGCCATGTCGGTGGAGGACCAACGCGACAGCGGGGAGCGTGAGAAGAAACTGCCGAGCTAATCAGCCCCCCATGTATTTGATAATTTCATAGTCCAACAATGTGGTTTACTGAACAGCCAGTCTTGAGTTCGTTCAACTTTATGAAACAAAGCAAGTGAATCGAACAAAGTCCAAAACTGTCGTATCTATCTGATAAGTTCATCGTTCACACATCTAAGTTAAGGACATCTGGTTCACTGGAGAACCAATCTGTGTCTGTTCTTCTGTCGGAATTTCTGGTACCAAGTTTGCTTCGACGGTATAAAATGCTGGCTGTTTTGGTGTTGGCAACTGGTTAAGGTCACCTGTTAACATAGACAGAACATCTGACATGGTATTGGCCTGTCCAGTGGACTATGTTCTACACATAGCAAGCTCACGTTTATGCACTTCAGGACTTGATCTTTAGAAGCCGATTCCTTTATTGCCGAGTCCAGTAGTTTTAGTGCATCAACCCCCTAGCTCCCACGCCTGGTAAGTGCATAATCATCATTCGATAACTCAGTGTTTATTAAAAAGATTTAGATAAATCTTGTAAGGTTGTTGTTGAAAACAGTTTCTTTACTTGTTAAGGATAAAGTTATATATTAGTGGACTTTCAAAACTTCACGTTTCAACAGGATTTACGTTGGATATTGTTAATAGTGTTGTTTTTGCAAGGATCTCACGTCCAGCTTATCCTGAAATTAACAAATTGGGTTCAATTTGATCGAGTTTGGAATAAGGTTCAGATTTAAGAGATTAACTCAAGGTTTGATCTAAATTTTTCAAACAACTTGACCAAAATAACGTTACTTTGAGCTTTAAGTTAAAAAAATTAAAATTAAAATAATATTATTTTAAAAAATTTATTTGAAATAATGTTATTTTAGATATATGCTAAAATTTATGCGACTTACATCCTTTTATCCAAAATGACATTATTTTAAAAAGTTTACTTATATGAGTCCACTTAAACTTCCGAGTCAACCTTGGGCTGCATGTTCTTTTTTTTTTTTGGTGAGGAGGGGGAGGAACCTAGGTCCTCAGGAAAGCAACAGATTGACAATCACCCTGTAGAAGTAGCCGAAGCCCAGGGGGCGGGGTGGACCAAACAGTCCACTGAGGAACCTGCGCGGACCCAATCTTCGCAAGGAAGTCAGCACAGCGATTATCCTCGCGCAAAACATGTTGAAGTGAGCAGCGCCATTGTCTATTGAAGAGTGCCCGGATATCATGAAGAAGGACGAGGTAAGGATGATGCGGGGGCACAGTCGAAAGGAGAGTCACCACGTCCAAGCAATCGATCTCCGCAATCACACAACGGTACCCCAAGTCCCACGTGAGTCGCAGACCCTGGTGGAGCCCCTGCAATTCCGCAAGAATGTTCGTCGCGATACCAACAGAGCCGGAATACCCTGCCAGCCAATGCCCCTCCACATCTCTAAGAAGGCCCCCATACCCTGCGCGGCCTGGATTCCCAACTGCGCTGCCATCCGTATTAAGCTTAACAAAGCCATGAGGTGGCTTGTCCCAAGCAACCCACCGAGGAGCACGAGCTGAGGCCAGAGACGCACCCTCCCCGAAAGCGTGAAGACAGTCCTGCAGAAGGCAACGATGCCAAAGGAGCTGGGGCCGGAGCGAGAGGGGCTCACCATTAATGACCGTTTTATTACGGGCACACCAAATAACTCAGCAGCCACTAAGAAACCGAAGAATGGTAGTAGGGGTAGCAGTGGAAGCAAACACCTGTGACGCCACCCAGTCAGCCAGAGGAGCCGCAAAGAAAGAGGGGTCGAAGCGGGGAGCATACAAGTTGTGCCAAACAGCCCGAGATCACCGGCAGTCCCGAAGTAAATGGAGAGTAGTCTCAGGGAACTGGTGACACCGATCACACAGCGGAGAAGGAGCGAGACCCCCGATGAAAGCGCAGAGCATTCGTCATGAGGCAGTCCCCCTGAATTTGCCAGAGAAACAACTTGAGCTTGGCCGGAACCGGAAGGCGCCAAAGTTGTGGCCACCACTTAGTATGGTCAGGGGGATGCGGGACCTGGGTGATAAAGCCATAACCAGAGCGGGCGGAGTAAGCCCCGGATGAAGATTCTCCCCACACCAACCGGTCACTAACGCAAAAAAGCTGAGATAAAGGGACTGCAAGAATGCGGGCACGGATATCGGCGGGGAGAGGTGTGCGAAGCCGGCTGAAATCCCATTGGAAGTCCGTGGAGAGGACATTAGAAACGGTAAGGGTCGCGTCCTGGGCGGCAACAAGAGAAGCAGAAAACCGAAGGGGGACGTCGTCAACCCATCGATCGTGCCAAAAGGATACCTGAGCACCATCCCCGATACGCCAAGTGAACCCATCACGGAGATAGGGGGCAACCTTCTGGATGGCCCGCCACAGCGGAGACGCCCCATGGAGAGGCCGAGGATGAAGGACTAAGGGACCGCCACAGTATCGGTGGCTAAGAAGCTGGGTCCAGAGTTTGTCCTCTCCTGCAACTAGAGACCACAGAAGTTTACCCAATAAGGCAATATTATTATCCCGAGCCCTGCGAAGCCCCAAACCCCCCATAGGCTTAGGGCTGCAGATCGTGTCCCAGTTAACAACATGTATCTTACGGCGGGAAGCAGAGGAGTCCCAGAAAAAACCTCGACAAGCTTTATCAATCGCTGAACAGACCGAGGAAGGGATCCAGCTGGTTTGCATGGTGTAGAGGGGGATAGTGGACAACGTAGACTGGATCAACGTATGCCTCCCAGCCTTGTTTAAAAGTTGGGCCTTCCAAGATTGCAATCGAGAGGTCAGGTTGGCCAGGATGTGTTGAAAATCAGCGGTCCGACGGCCTCCGCGCAGGGGGACACCCAAGTAACACCCCAGATCTATAGAAAAATGGAGACCAAAATGATGGTGGAGCATAGTCTTGTGTGACAGGGCGGTATGGGGAGAGAGGAAGACACGAGACTTATGCTCATTAATCAGCATACCCGAGCAGGCACAGAAGTCTCGCATAGTATCCAGAACCCCACGACAATGGCTAGCAGAGGCATCAGAAAAAAGGAGGACATCATCCGCAAATAAAAGGTGCGAGATAGGCAGCGAGCCCCGGGCAATGGAGAGAGGCTTCCAGACCCCGGAGTGCACCCGAGTAGTAATAAGGAGAGACAATTTCTCCATACAGAAGAGGAAGAGGTATGGAGAAAGAGGGTCGCCCTGACGGAGGCCCCTCCGGGGAGAGAAGCCCGGAAGAGTAGCACCGTTCCAGTGGATATGGAATCGTGATTAAGAAACGCATGACATAATAAGGGTCACAGTCTGGGGAGGAAAGCCAAAATCCTCCATGGTCTGTCGAAGGAAATTCCAGTCCACTCTATCATAGGCCTTAGCAAGGTCAATCTTCATTGCCAAACAGCCATGGCGACGCTTAGTGCGACGGATATAGTGCAAGAGCTCCTTAGCCACAATAATATTGTCTGCGGCAGCCCTACCAGGTACAAAAGCTCCTTGGAGAGGGCTAATAAGACCAGGCAAGAGGGGGCGAAGACGCTGGACGAGAACTTTGGCCAGGATGCGGTAACTGACGTTGCACAGACTAATGGGCCAGAACTGGGCCATCGTCACAGGATTCGCCTCCTTCGAAATAAGGACAAGGTTGGTATCGGTGATGGTCGAGGGACATCGCCCAGACTGGAAGGCCTGGGATATCATGGAAAAGACGGTGTCACCGACAATGCTCCAATATTTCTTGTAGAAAACAGGTTGGAACCCGTCTGGCCCCGGAGCTTTATACGGTTGCATAGAATTGAGCGCCGCCCACACCTCCGCCCGAGTAATGGGCAGTAACAGAGTCTACGCGCTCGCAGTATCCAGCTGGGGGTGATTGGGAATAGCAGGGAAAGGCATAGAAATGGTAGACGTCGTGCAGTACAAGTCCTGGAAGAAAGTCAGAGCCTCCCGCCGCAATGCTTCGTCGTCCGCCACCCAGGTATCAGTCGCAGTACGCAGTCTCTCAATGCGGTTCCGCTGGCGACGACAGATAGTGGTGGCATGGAAAAAGCGAGTATTGCGATCCCCAAGTTGCAACCACTGAATCCGAGACTTTTGGAACCAAAAAAGCTCCTCTTGCTGAAGGATGGTGTTGTACTCTGCGATAAGCTTCGATTCCAAGGAGAGCAAGGAGTGGGACTGCCGACAGAAGCAGACGTTGGAGCCCCTCAATGCAGGCAAGAAGACGCCGTTTACGGTGGAAAATATTACCAAATGTGTCCCGGTTAAAGGTCACCGCAGCCGCCTGAACGTGATGAAGGGCCTCCGGCAGGGAATCGTGAGGGACAGTCCACGCAGAGCGAACAACCTCCCCGAAGTCCGCATGCAAGGTCCACGCATCCTGAAAGTGGAAAGCACGCTGAGGGCAGGGAGGGACAAAACCAGCGAGCTTGAGCAGGATCGGGTTATGATCAGACTGCGTACGGGGCAGATGATGGAGAGAAGCCTCTGGGAACAGGAGTCGCCACTCAGAGTTGCAAAAAGCTCTATCTAAGCGAACATAAGTGGAGAAGAGACCCTGTTGTTTCTGGCAAAAAGTGTAGGGGGAGCCCTTAAACCCCAAATCCAGAAGGGCACAAGAGTCCACATGCTCACGAAAACGGCGAGCCCGACTGGCCGAAAAGCGGCCGCCCTTCTTTTCTGACGGAGCCCCGTAGTCGTTGAAGTCGCCCAAGAGTACCCACGGGTACCGAGTAGCGGCATACAGACGGTACATTTCTCGCCAAAATAGTTGGCGTCCCGCTGCATGGGGGCATGCATAAACAGCTGTCAAAAACCAGGGGTGGCACTGGCCATCAAGCACCAGGAGGTGAACAAACTGGGAATGGGACACTAGGATCCGGACGGTAACAGCGCTATCCCGCCAAAAGCACCAGATACCACCCGCAAAGCCAATAGGATCCACGCGAAAGTGGTGGGAGAAACCCGCAGAGACAAAAACCTTGGAAGCTCGAATCCCGGATATACGGGGTTCCACGAGGATGAGAATGTCCTGCACGTGGGATCGCATAAGTTCCTTAACACCACAGGCGAAGGTGGGCCGACCAGCCCCACGACAGTTCCAGGCAAGAATATTGAGCTGCTTAATCATGGAGACAAATGATGAGAAAAAAAACAAAAATAAAAAATAATCAGCACAAAGGATCAGGCCAAAGAGGACGGCACAACATCCATATCACTATCAGGGCAAGAACATGGGATCACCGCATCACCGGTATCCATTGGAGCATTGGGGACGTCCTGCACGACGGGCAACTGAGCCGGGGGGTCAACGGTAAGTGGGTCAGGCGGGCGGGCCTGTAAGATATACTGGTTGGGATCCATGGGATCATGGAGAGTAGCCATGGAAACAGCCTGTCCCGGGGGAAGAGGAGCAGCCTGAAACGCCTGGCGAAAAGATGCAGCAATCTCCCGAACCACATCCTCCGGTGGAGGCCGCAAAGATGGAACCGTGGGAGTTGACAAAACCGGAAGCTTGGCAGCCAAGGCACCAGACTCCTGGACCTGGGGCTGGTGGGATAAAGGCGGGGGCTCTGGGGAGATAAGACCACCAGGGATAGGAGCCACATGCCGTGAAGGGGGGGCCTAGATGCGGGGGGAGGGAGTGGCCCACTAGAATTCTGTTTCTTACGCCCGCGGCCCGTCTGTCTGGGCTCGGGCAGTGGGTTGACCCGAAAGGTGATAGGCTCCCCTCTAACAATTGTAGGAACATCTTCAACGGGCAAAGAGGTAAAACGGTTAGGAGCAGTAGGGGCATGGCCACCAGAAGACGGCTTCACCTGATGCAGCCTAGGATTGCGCCTCGATTTTTTCTCCACCACCATCCACGAACCAAACCCCATCTGGTGTCCTGTACTGTCGCCACTGTAGGAAGCAGACCTATCCCTGGCGCTAGCTGGCGCACCCCTTTCCAATGCAACGTCTTGTCCACAGGTAGGCGGTGTCAGAGGCGCCTCAATACCCGTCCCCCCAAGCTCCGGTGGCCCCTGGACTGGCGACAAAGGAGGAGCGGGAGAACATGCACTGGCCTGATGCCCGTATTTGCCACACTAAAAGCAAACGGTGTGAAGCCCCTCGTATTCAACATTATAGGTAATGCCGTCCAAGTCCACCTGGCCAACTAGTGGCTGGTCAAGATCAATTTCGACACACACTCGTGCAAATCTACTGCGGTTAGCAAGAGTTGTGTTTCTGTCAACCTTAACCGGACGACCAAGTCCGGACGCTAGGGCGAGAAGCAAATCTTCATCATAATACTGGACTGAGACATCAGGGAATCGTGCCCAGACCAAAGTGGAAGTCACGGTAGCATTGACAGCCAAGAATGCGGGCGACCAGGGACGAACCGTCAGGTAATGGTCGAAGATGAGCCATGGCCCCCCCCGCAAGAACGTTATCCAAGTCATTTTTACAATCGAACTTCACCAGAAAATAGTCATACCCAAGGTCCAGGACGTCAAAACCCCCTGTGGGCTTCCACAGCGACTCCACCTTTGAATACAAAACTCTAAAAGAGATAGTTTTACCCAGCAGTTTAATAACCACGGCTTGACGCCACGGTCTCTCCAATTTGCGCATATACTCCCGGTCAACGGTAAACATAGAGAATAAGCGGTTGCCATCTCGAAGCTCTTTAGTCATGATACCGGTGGCGAGAAGATCCACAGGAGTACGTTCCTGGGCAGCATAGGCGGCGTCTTTAGCGAGTTCGCGATTAAGTAACTTATCTTGCCACGAGCCCAAGGGGGGGGAGGGGGGGCGAGGAGGTCGGCAGGCAGTGGGGGGAGCAACCTCAGGGGGCTTTTCTGGCGGTCGTGTGC
>JAOSBP010000009.1:21359195-21370340 GCA_027563825.1 Erythroxylum mucronatum
ATTTAAATTATATTAAACAATATGCAAAACATAATCTATTAATTATTATATAATTTTAAACCATATGAAACATAAATGAAAATATATTTAATTCAAATTTTATATGGATTATAATATAAATAAAACTAATATCAAAAATAAATATTAAACATATAAAAAATCAAATAATATTATATAAATCTCAAAATAAATATTTAAGTTGAGTAAATAGTTAAATACATAATAAATTATGCATTTTATTGTAATACAAGAAGATGAGTTTACAAGATAAATGTGAAGATGAGTTTGTGGGTATTATAAGAATTATGTGTAAAACATAAGAGCAAAAGGAACTAAAAAATAAATTCAATAATTGATCTGAAAAATCTACTTGAAAAAACCATTTGAGAGGCTTTTTTTAAGAAACTCCAAATTTGAGTTTCTTGAAAAGGCATATTTTGACTACCAAAAAAGTTATATCTATTAAAGAAATATTTTTTAACACCTATTTTAAAAAAAAAGGGTTTTTATGGTAAAAAAAAGTGCTTATTAATCTTTGAAAAGTCTATCCAAACAGACACTAAGTCCAAATTCTAAGTTTGAAGCAATTAGATTTGAGCCTGATTTGAAGTTAATAGATTTGAGGTAATTTTTAAAAAATTTTGAAAATTGGACTTGAAAATTTTAGAAGAAAATGAAATTATTTTTGTCAAATGATACCTTTATGGCCAAGTCCAATTAGACTTCGGGTTATCAAGCCTGATCCAGCTTGAGTTGGGTCAAACCCGAATACAAAATTTCAGGCCGGGCTCGATCCGGTTAATTACTAACAACAACGAAATTCCACAAACTAAAAAAGAAATTAAATGATTGAAAGGTGAAGTAGTTAGTTACTGTAAATCATAAAAATCATCTGATCCACCAACCTGTTCTAATCCATCTTATCCACACATTTATATAGAACTTATATAAATGTGTGGATGAGATAGGTTAGAAGAGAGTTGAAACATCAATTATGGATCAAGTGATCTGCTCATATAAATATGTAAATGAGATAATTTGGAATAGAGTTAGATATGGAACAGGTAATTTCATTTGCTTTATGAACAGAAACCACCAAAGTTTCGATCAATAACCATAACAGTAGACTCATCGAGCCAGTGCACTGGATGGAATTACAAAGTTTTACAATCCCAAGATCAAATCCTAAAACAGATTCGATTTATTCAAGACAACAAAAAAGAAACAGATTGGTCACACAGACAGTTGGAACACAGAAAAACCATATCAGAAACACACATTACAAGGTTTCCAACAAATCAGGAATCGCAGAAACACACATTACAAAGTTTCCAACAAATCAGGAATCGGAAGAACACTCAACTGAAGTCCCAACAGGAACACGAACATCCTTGTAGAGACAAACATAAGGTGAATCACAGCCAACGTAAGGTCCTGTCCACTTCCCATCATCAATGTAGCTTGCATCCCAAACAGAAGCATACAAGAACATTGGTTTCTCAGGAAAAGCCTCACCCTCCTTCCTCTCCACTTTCCTCACAATCTTCCCATCAATCAACCACTCTATGGAATGTGGATACCACTTTATTACATATTCGTGAAACCCATCAGAGTAGTCAAACCCCAGATCATGAAGTTGTTCTCTGTTCCCAGTCCCTGTTCACAGAATCAATCAGCAGGTGAAAAGATACGAATGATTTGGTAAAACATGAGAATCCTAGGAACAACCCAAGACCGAAACAAAAACCTGCAGTGAAGTAGTTGGTTTGTACGACGTTTTTGTCTTTGCCAAGGAACTCAAAGTCGATCTCGTCCTGTGATTTGTCTCCTTCAAGAGATGAGAGATAGATGTTGAAGTTAAGGCCACTGGTGTTTCCCTTTGGGCATTGAATCAGAGAGCTGAAGGTGCCATAAAGGAAGCGACTAGTGCTGCGCCATCGTGCGCCGCCACGGTGATCGTAGGTGAGTTTGATGGAGTTGGTCTCCGGGCAATGGTCACAGGCTTCGGGTGTGTAGTCAATGGCTATTTGGTTGATGGATCGGGTCTCGTGCTGGATCGCCGGATCCGCCATTCACGAAAGAGATGGGGAGCAAATCAGTCTTGCACAAATCAATAAAACGTCAAGTGAATGACAATACTGTATAGTGGATTGCCAGCTATTACGGTGTCGTTTAGTGACTTTTGAAAAACAGTTTTTTAAAAAATATTTTTTCACAAGAAAATAACTCTTAAAATTTTGCTAACCCAAATTAGTGCCGGATTGAGTGGATTTTTGAGAGGTCAATAAACACTTTTCTCTACCACAAAAGTCTTTTTTTTTTAAATAAGTGCTTGGTTGTAAAATAAATAAGTACGTCTTTAATAGATATGATTTTTTGGCAGCTAAAATATAATTTTTTAAAAAACTCAAAGTTGAAGCTTCTCATAAAAGCACTTTTTCAAATAAATTTTTCAAATTAATTAATTAGCCTATTTTTAGTCCCTTTTGTCTTTATATTTTACATATAATTCACACAATACCCACAAACTCATTTTCACGTTTATTTTGAGATTTATATAATATTATTTGACTTTTTTTGTATATTTTAATATTTATTTTTGATATTAGTTTTACTTATGTTATAATCCATATAAAATTCATATAAAAGATTTAATTAGATATGTTTTCATTTATGTTTCATATGATTTAAAATTATATATTAATTAATATATTGTACTTTGCATATTGTTTAATATCCTTTAAATAATATTTATTTGTATAAATAATTTTTATTGCAAAATAAAATATAATTAAAATTAAAAATACTTTTTATTTTTATGTTGTCAAACAGTCTATTGTATGAAGCACATTTAATAATGCTCTTTTTTAAATGACAACCAAACAGTCAACTAATCTCTTAAAAAAGTTCTTCTCAGAAAAGATCTATAGAAAAAAAAATTATTAACAAAAACTCTACTAATATAAGCCCAACTAAACAAAGGCTTAGTAAATTTACTCTATGTTAAGTTTACATATTCAAGTCATAAAAATAGCTTTTACAAAAAAAAAAGTTGCGTACATTATAACCCTCTTCAGACTTCGGTAAAACGCAGAGTCTTGTATATTAGATATGATGATGTTGACTAAGAAATAAATAACTAATAAATGCTTAAAGCAGATTGTTACATTAAAATATAACTTAATCAGAACTCAGGTCCTTCAATTAGGAAAATGTTTCTAAAAAATGCATAGTACAATATTTCTGTAACTTGGATTAGGCGTTTGGAGAATAGGAGAGCCCACTCTCTTGCTCGGGCGTCTGTTCTCCATAGTCGCTTTCATGTGTGGATTGATGTACCTCACTGTATCTTGGACCATTATTTCTTGAGATAATAGTATTTTTCTCTCGTTTCAAAAAAAAAAAAATTCAACCAAATGAATCATCATCCTTGACCCTTTTCAGCTTACATCAACTGCATCTCATTGATTATGCATACTTTGTTGTGGGGAGTAACTTGTGTTTGGTTTACAACAGGGTAGTCTCTGTTTCATTCTCAAGATTGTTATCTTCTTGTTCTTGCTGTGGTGGTGGAGGTTGTGGCACAGGCAGTGACATTTCCGGCCACAGAACTGCACTTTTCGAAACTGAATGTTGTATATTGGATGGATCAGTTTTTTGTCTCCGAAAATGTTCTGCCTCCTGATTTCTCATTTGGCCAGAGTTTGTCAGCTCCGAACTACTGGCAGTCCTACTTTCAACATGAGCAGCATTGCTGATAGGAACATAAGGCTGATTCGTCCACGAATCGAATTCGCCGAACTCAGGAACAAAACTGATGTGGCTTGAGTCTTGATTATGAAGAGACTGTGAAGCGCCACGCCGAGGGGCGATAGAAAGACCAACGTTTGGAAGAAAATGGCTCGTGAACTCTAGCTGGCATGCTTTCAAGATCGCTTGTGTGTTCAAACAATGAGGAAATTGACTTTGTTCACTGGTTACTGATGAGGGATGATGATCAACAACTCCGCGCTTGTTCTTTGTTTCTTCTTGCTGTTTCAAGGAAAGGCGATATTTCTGGAAATGTAACAGGTATAGAAAGAGTTATGATCAGTTGTAGACATTAGTCAAATCGAAGATGCACAAAGAAAATGTCAACATATTTAGTTAAATGCATCAAGAAACAAATAGATTATATACCTGTACATCAAAGAACAACAAAGTCTTTTATACGTGCTTACATAAATATGGAAAACATACCTGTAAATGGCTTGAAACATTTTCCTTCCTTAGCCCCGGGACGTTCATATGCTGAAGTATCTTTTTCGGATGAGCATCTAATATGAGAAGAGATCAAGAAGAGATCATTTTCCCTTATCAAAGTTCAAAGTAGGCTTTAAACGAAAGTTTATGCAACCAAAACTCTTACCGTCAATGCCAAAAATGTCGATAGCCTGCAAGAACCTATTATGCAGCTCGTTACTCCAATGCAGTTTTGGCTTCTTGTGGATGGTTGAATACTCGTCTTTGTCCATTATTTCAAACTCTTTTCTTTTGCACTGCTGAGAAATCTGCTTGCGTTTATTGAGAACTGATTGAGACTCTAATGCTTCACTAGAGGTATTATCCTCTGAAGTTTCTCCCTGCAGGTTGTTTGTTCCTTCAACAGGTACCATCGAATCCAATTTTTTCATATGTAAAAACTGCCAAAGGTTTTTTATGTCATTCATGACGATTGGTTTCACAAGATACAGAACAGCTCCTTTAAACAGACTACCCAGCATAGTACCCTCACCATCGTCAGCAGAAAAAGCTGCAATTGAGAAGGTTAGACGATTTAAGAACTTGTAAACGATAATGGAAAAGAACAATCAGAAAAGGGAAATCAAGAACACACTTACCAACAACAGGCAAAGAGGACATCTCAAAAAATTTCTCAAGTAGCTCAAATTTATCCATATCGGGTAAGTTAACCTCAGTTAGAATGAGGTCAAGTTCATCTCCTCTCTCCAGTAAAATGGAAAATGCATCCTTTGCTCGTTTAGCAGTAACAACTAATCATGACAATAGCACTGTTATCTCTTACAATAATTATCAAGAAATGAACAAGATAAATGACTATCACAACATTCAACCCAACGATGTTGAATTACCATTATAGCCACAAGTACGAAGCATTGTTGAAACAATTGTCAAACATGTTGAATCACAATCAATGACCAACACACTGACACCAATAATACATTGATCTGCATTTCTACATGTTTCCAAGGAGAGGGCTTTCTCAGCAATCATGCTGAAAAACTGTGTGAAAGAGAAGATGAATATGCTGCAATTCTAAAAACAACAATATGTTTCATAAGGTGTCCATATATAACAATTCTCATTCACAATATTATAACTTAACAGATTAATACAAGAGTCAATATGCATTAACAACATGAAAATGCATTCCACATAAGTGACTCTTAACTCTTTGACCATTCAGTTAATTGCAGTCAACAATCATAATTGATCTTCCATTTGTCCTTTTACAGACTGCCATATATACAGCAGAGAACAATTCAAAGTCAAATATTAATCAGTTTCTATCTTAAGAAGATTAAATAACATATTGTGCATGCCTTACACACCACTTCTATACAAGGTATTATGCACATACAAAGAAATATGGAATTCTATATCGTTCAGAACAGAAGCTTGATTGAGTACAAAATACATGTAAAACGGGAAGATTTAAATTCGTGGCTTACTTGCCAGTTGAGAGTGCTTCACTTGATGTTAAACTTATGTGTCTTACCCAAACTAGCAAAAGGTTGCTGGGTGGCATGAGGCTGAGGAGCCTGAACTGCTGGATCCAGTCATAATAAAATGAATGATGAAGGAAAAACATTTCACATCTGTTCGCTTACAGAACCAAGCTTAATAGGCATAGGGAAATATGAGACTTCCAAGCACCATGTGGACAAAGAACATGTGAACTCAAAAGGTTAAAGATATATAGTTTGAACCAGAATATTTATACACTATAAATTACAAAACAACTGCATTTTCTGCAAGGATAGAAGGTGACTTCTGAATGGATCCCCAAGCTACCTAAAAAACCCATCAGATTTCTTGCAAATATATCAGACTATACATAAAAATAATGATCTAAGGCTAGAGGTTTACAAAACACCAATGTCGTTAAATAAGCTACTAAAGCAAAAGGCGGCGTCTCACAGACTTTGAAAGGTTTGGACTAGAGACCTCCCTCTTTTCTTTGGATGCCCTGCCATCTTCATTTACAAACTCACTTGTCTGCTCTTCTCCTTGTTTTGCACCAGACTTTACCTTGGTAGAGCGGTAAAATTCAGTTATACTAAGTTGGACACCTTTTGACTCTGACCCTTCTGATGATAAACTTGAAGGCTTTCTTCTCCTTGATTCTTTTAGTTCCTGCTAGTTTTGTGTCACCAAACAAGACATTACGATAAAAAATCCACAAGTAACTAATTTTTTATAATGTCAGGATTAAGAAAAGCTTGCTTCCTTTTCCTATTAACAAGGCTGTCATATGGCCTTAATTTGGTTCCTACTTTTTCAACCAATATGAAACACTGCCTGGCCTATAGAAAAATTAAATGCATAGAAAAGAACTCTTTCAAAGACAAAGACCATTCAAAATACCAATGCTCATAACTAACAAGTGGTATGTATATGCTCTTTTCCACATTCTATGATTTTATTTTCTAAAAGTCCTACAGAAAACAGGGGCACCTCAATTATAGAGTCTTAAACACATCATATGCCTCATATGTGTCTCTCGGTGGTCGTAAACATCCATCTCATCCAGATCGCCTTACTAAATCATATGATTAGTTCCTCATGAGCCCTTTCTCTGTTCACTAAGATGTCAACCTAAAATCTAATCCCCTAGCCTATTAGTCCTTTACAAATGAGTTGAAGGCCAGGGAACACTAGAATTAGGACGAAAGAATACCTTCTCCTTCGAAAATCTGTCAACTTCTTGTGGAAAAGCAGATCGAATAAGCTCTATATTCTCATCTGTCAACAACAATCCACCATCAATATGAATCTGGGGAGCATCATAACCATCAAATTGGGTAGAGGATTCATCAATTTCCACTAGATCTTCTAGTTGCCCATCAGACTCTACAACAGGGTTTGCAAGAATACCACTGCTGAGACTGGGTGTGGCTTTTTTCCATTTTGTAACATAATATTGATGTCCATATCTTACTTTAACACGCTGAATACAGTCAAATTCATATTGCCCATTTAGCAGTTCTTTCTTTGGCTTCGAAGTCATTTCTCTTAAATATATGGTGGACAACATAGGAAGCATTCTCTGTCGAATGTAAGCCGGATTCCAAAGATGATGAAAAACCAAGAAGTCAACTATCATATCAGTGTTTGGGCTTTCCCAGGATATCCATGGGCCATTATCAGCTGCAAGAAAAGATTTCAATGTAGGTTCAGTTATTGAACTGGAGAGAGATAGAGAGACAGAGAAGGTAATCATCAGCCCAAAATTATCCCATAGCATGAATCCAACTTGATAATTCACATGCAATCTTTTCCCTAATTTCCTTCATAAAAAAATAATTAAAATTGAAGGAATAATATTGTGTCAAGTATCAACTTAATCATAAGATTTGCAAGTGCAAGGACTCTTAGATAATGTCCAATCCTCAGATCCAAGAAGTTAAAACCTATCTGAGACATGCTGGAACTTAGAAAGATAAAAAACGAGAAGGTAATCACACTGTGAATACCAGTAAAGTTTCCATGGCTGGTGCACAGATACATCTCAATGATCTCTTCATTTGGGAAATTTGGCTCCACAGCAATCTTCTCGCAAACTTTCATCTTCCATTTTTCATATTTCTGGTGCTCTTTTACTTTACGATCCTGTCAGAAAAGGTTTAAAAATGCTACCTTACTACATATTAGAAAATCAAAAACTAAAAGGTTCATAATACAACTAGACCTAGAAGTGCACTAGGTGAAACAGTATGACAATATAATTGTACTGAAATACCTTAGCACACCAGTCGCAATTACACTTGAACCGCTCTGGCTTCTTTAAGCAACCTTCATCATTATGAGTGACACAATATTGGCATGCAGACTGAAAATGTTCTCTTTTACTCCCAGGATGTCCACAGAATGAGCAATGAGAGAGTCTTGATTCCGCTAAGTTTTCATGTATAGTGATCATAAACTTGTTTTTAATTTCTGATCCACCCTCAAAACCCAAAGCCTTACCATTGCCAATTTCACGCAACCTGTAAACACAATTAGTCAAATTTAATAAGAAAATCATCCTAGCAGGAATTGCATTATAACAGAAAACAGATTTCAGCTTTACGATTAATCCAACATTTGAAGCAGTAATAGAAGCGGACCCATCCAACACATCATCTTCACTAAAACTCCGGACAACACGAAGGGCTGTGTCGATCCCAATCCCTTGCACACCATTGAGATCATGGTCATTTCCAACCAAAAGAGATATAGCTATCAATTGTTTCCTCCTTAACCCCAGACCAATTTCAATATCCGACATGCGGTAGCATTCAAACGGTTCCTGCATGAAAGGAAGAAAAAGAAAGAATTCAGAAACACAAATCATACTTCAGATAGAGCAACAATGAATGATAAAATCCTTGCAAAAGACAGTAAATTTTACTTTGGTGTTGGGCTTGATGGATTTAATCACACACTGTGCTCCATACAGGAATGCATCACTATCAGCTGTGATACAAGCATCTACATGTCCTTCACGGTTAAGCTGAGCGCACAATGCCTCAGCTTCACCATTTGCTCTTTGAACTGGCATTCCAAACAGTTCAAGCAGTTCCTACAATATTCACTTTAGTGGATAAATACATGAGCATTTTCCCAACCAAAACAGGAACAAGAAGACCAGAGAAGAATCACAAGAAAAATCTCCACAACTCACCACACACTCTTGAACGCATTTCAAGAAGGCTGGATTTCTCTCAGCGGATACACCCTCTTCAACCACCGGCAAACTCGAAACATCCAACCCCGAAAACCGAAAAAAGCGCAAGATTCTGGCATGAGATTTGAGAGGTGAAGGTGTCCCATCAACGATGAACACTGGATAAGCTCCAAACTGCAAAGCCAAGAAAACCCATCACAGAAACGTTGAACGAAATAACCCCAAAAAAAAAAGAACGAAAAGACGGAGAAAGTGAAATACTTTCGAAAAAATATTGATTGTACGGAAGAATGTGAGTCGAAGATGAGGTTTAAGGAAATAGCTGTTCTTTATCGCGGTCTCGTGCTGAACGATCCAATAGGAAAGATCAATGGCTACCCTTTTCTCCCTCAAGAAATCAGGACCTTCAAAATTAGCGCAAGGTTTTAGCAAGTCCCAGAATTTTCCTCCCACACCCATTATAGCCCCTGCTCTGTCTCGCCACTTTCCAAGTACTGAATTGAACTCGTTCGTGGAATTGAAGAAGAATAAGAAGAAGAAAAGCAAAAGTTCTCTTTACTCTTTAAAGAAAGGCCCGTTGTCGTAAGGGTTAGGCCGAATTAAGGATCCAATAACCACGAACGCCCAATCTCTTCATATATGATTTTTTTTTTTTTTTTGATGAAAGGTAAATATATATTCATCAAGGGGAGAAAAATACAGTTGCAAAAGGGCATACCCCAGTCAAGTACAATCATATATGAATTGATTATATGACGAGACGTCAACGTAACGAACTTGACTTTGAGATACAAGACAATGTCGGAGATGTGGCCTTGACAATGGAGGATGATTACACCTTGTTTGGTAGTGAAATTGGAAGAGTACAGTGGTGGCAATTTATCCCGGTTTGGTTCGGTTCGGCTCGGTTCGAATTCTCTTTATAAAATTATATGATTTATATCAGTTTAAATAAGTTTAGATCAAAATTTGAATAGCACATTTTGAGTTTGACTTAACTTCATCTCGATTTAGCTCAGTTTGATATTCGACTTTTTATAAAACGATATTATGAGTTAATCAAAAGGATCCGATCCACAATTTGAGTGGGCTGGTTAGCTACAAGATTGTCCAAATGTTAAGTTGGGCCTGATTTGTGATTGGACCAAAAGTTTAAAACAGAAGATTATGATTTGATCTAGCCCGACAAAGCTCTACCCGACCCATAAATGCTACATGTTAAACGACAGAGTCTTAGAACATGGTTGTGTGTTTGTTTTGGTCAATCATGTTAAGTCATATCCATTAACTACACAGCTTGGGCATGTCAGGGTTAGGCACATATAGTTTTTTTTTTAAATCAGAAAAGGAGAGATATAGGCTTTACATTACTAGTCGAGGAAACGAAACTTCCAATATATTCTCTAGTAGGATGGATAAACAACCCATAGGTAGATTTTGAAATAGATGAATGCCAAGTTCAAGTGAACTGGCGTAGTTTACTAGCCAATCTGTAGCCCTATTAGTCTGGCGATAAACATGTCTCGCTTTCACTAGCCAATCACTAGCTATTAAGTGGCGGATCCCTATTATCAGGGAATTAAACGGATCTTTCTGAGTCTCTAAGGAGGATAAGATATTGATAATTATCATCGAGTCGACATCTAATTCCACTCGTCGATATCCGAGGTCCCATGCAAGTTGTAACCCTATGAAGACCCCCCATATTTTTGCATCAACAACTGTACAGTGACCTATGTTATGTGCAAATCCGCTGATCCATGATCCCGTATTGTCTATAATTATTCCGCCTGTTGAAGCCCACGAGGACAACACATTAAAAGCACCATCCGTATTAAGTCGAACCCAGTCAGATGGAGGATTTTGCCAACTCACAAGGGTCTCTACTCGTGGCCTTGCTGATGGCAATGCTCTCCCTATTGCTTCCTTGGCCTGTTCGATCGATCGTACATAATCGAACACAATCTGACGAGGGTTTGTAGGCCAAGAGAATTGTACATCGAAAACGATTTTGTTTCTCCAATACTATAAGAACCAACAAGCCGTACCAAATACAATAGGCAATTTAAACCCATGTATCAGCAAGTTTTGTTTCAAGTTGTCGGAGAGCCATGTGGTATTGATAGATATATACTATTAACCATGCAAATGTAATGGTTATTTTCATTGAACAATTATTTAATTGTATTCAATTG
>JAOSBP010000009.1:21391147-21403860 GCA_027563825.1 Erythroxylum mucronatum
ATAATAATAATAATAATAATAATAATAATAATAATAATAATAATAATAATAATAATAATAATCCAACGTTAAATTCTTTATTAACATGAAAGATGCAGCGAGCTACATTATATTAGTATTTTTCATATAATATGTATGAATTTTATTATTTAATAAATTAAAAATCTATAATTATAGTATAGCATAAATACGATATATAGTAGTTATATACTAAACATATTAATTTCATGTGATTCTTTATGTTCAACAAATTAATATTATGGTATTTTTAAATGTAAACCAATATTATAAAATTAAATAAAGATTAAAAAGTTTAATTAACCTCTTTATTATATTATTCTAAACTTTACGACATAATTATATGATTCAAAAAAGTCAATTTTGAAAATGTGCAGAACAAAAGTAAAGAGTAAAGTGAAAGGCAATACTGTCATTAGGCAAATAGCTAACTCTAAAAGCTCCTCTTATGGAGCTTTTAAAAATCAGCTTATTGGGGTTAAATAAGCTAACCAATAAATCATTCACTAAACGCGTCAATAGCTTTTTAAAATGGTCAAAAAGTTAACTTTTAGTCAATAATCTAAAAAACAGCTGATAAGTTATTTGCCAAACACTTCCAAAATGTAAGAAAAACAACTAAATGCAAAAATAAAACACAATACAAATAAATATTAAAGCGAAACAATAATTGTACTATTAAAAAAATAGCGAGCAAAAGTAATAAATATAACACAAAATAACGTACATGTAGAACATATCTAAGATTAGCAAAAATGCATATCAGAAGAGACTTATACTGACCACGAAAAACCCGTACAAAAATAACTCTGACTAGACTTGTAAAAACCTTAATTACGCTACATAAGAACAAAACTAAGCTATATATCGTAGAAGACGAATAACGAATTTTATCTATTTTAAATTTTCTGTAAATACGTTATAAGTTGTACCCGCTTGACCCGCTTACGAGGTTTTTTTGAATCTTAAAAAATATTTATAATAAGATATAATAATTAATTAAATTGTGTAGTTTAAATAAATTATTTAATAATTTACCCTATTTATTCTCCACTGAGCATCGTGATCCACAGATCCAATCGTCTTTTGCGGTTGTGATCAGTACATACAAAAGTCTGATCCACCAGCGTCGCCCAAATCGTACTATATTGGCAATAAGTCCATGACGTTACGCGTCAACGAATCTTACATTAGCACGTCAACGACAGTCGTTTTCATTTGTCTTTTCTATCTAAACTTTCATTATATTTTGTTTTTTTTTGGTAAGAAAACTTTCATTATATTGTTGTTTAATTCTGAACTATAATTGCCACTAGGGACTTGCTTTTCACTTGAATTGATATGACCTTGGGTCATGCTTTCCCTTTTTTTTTTTTAATATAATCCTAAAGCCAATCCGCGACAGTGCTTAAAAGATTAGGATAAAAGATAAATTTATGTACGGAAGAACCCGTGGGTGGATCAATTTTCGTATTGATACAATAGTTTACAAATTACGTCAACTTTGATATGCCTTATACGACGTGCTTGATCGAGAGAGTATGTGGAAGGGAATATTTTTTGCTACAGTTTGGAAACAGAAGTAACACTACGTATTACTAGATATTTTTGGATCTTGCATATCAAAATTATTGTTGTATCGAAGTAAAGATGAACACATAATGCTTGTGGAGGAGAAATTGTGAAAGGGAAGGGAATATAAAGTACTGTTGTGAATGCATATACTCATGGGTAAGTGGAATATTCAGCAATGTTTGTGGACCATGCATATCATGAGGTAGTGGAATGAACCCTGAAATGGATGTTAATGTTTAGAAATGACAACATTACTTTTATTATCTATTTAAAGTAATATCGATTTGAAAATTTTTATTGTATTAAATGTTTCGGATTTGATTAAATTTGAACATCTTATCGATTTGATCAACTTAATTTATTGGTAATTAATGTTTTAAGTAATACTTAAAAGGTTCAATTCATATTAAAAAATCGTAAAATCAATCAAAATTGAAATGATATTGAAGTAGTCGACTTAATGTTTAAGTAAAAAGGAAGAGTTGTTAAACGAAAATTAAGTAGTTTGTTTTAATCTATAAAAATTGGTTAGTTTATGAAAATAAAACGATTAGTCAATAAATTAATTGATTTTTAACAACAAAAAATTAAAATAAATTAAACTGCAAAGTTGAAAATTAAACCGAACAATTAGCTAGTTCGAAAATTTTACGATTTAATCTCTTGAATCATATTGGGCCTGTGATGGGAAAATCCGATATGGATGCTGTATATAAAGGTTAAGGTTTCCTGCAGTTGCTCATATCATTCGTAAGTATAAGGGTTTTTTGACCCGGTAAAAGAGCTTACGTTTTAAGAAAACTGTAGAAAGATGTTAATCGCGTCCTAGTGAGCAGTTTCCACGAAGACGACGGTAGATTCGCATTCGTTTCAGCTTCTAAAAGCTCATTTGAAGTTATGGAATCGAAATTAGGTATTTTCGCATTTCTTCATTTATTGTCCTTTCACATTCGATCTGAGATACATATCTAAAGTTCCATTACGTATTAAAGTTTCTACAAATAAGAAATAATTAAGAATAATAACTATTGGAATTGAGCTTAGGTTAACTATTGTGAAAATGACTAGAATTAGTCATTTAGATAGTTGACCCTTACCACTTATAAACCCTTTAACATTTTCATATTTAGTCAATATGAGATACTCTAGTACTCCCCCTCAAGTGCAACTGAAATTGGACATCTAATTGTCACTTGAAATAAATGAAGTGGTAATTGGGCCAGGCCGCTGGGTCTGGACATCTAGACGGATAACCATCGGCTTTGATACTATATTATAATTTTCAATATGAGTAGAGTGTAGAATCCATTAACAAAAATTGAGTTTGAGTTAACCATTGCTAAAATGACTAGAACTAGTCATTTGAATGATTGACCCTTATCACTTATAAATCCTTCAATATTTTTATGTTTAGTCAATATGAGATACTCTAACAATAACAAATGGATCCAAACTCAGTTCGATCATTTTTTTTAAGTTCAATCTCAATTTAAAAATTGATTGATAGAAGTTAGCATAGGACTAAAATAATAATATATATATATATATTAAAACTAAAATAATGAGAAGTTTGAACTCAAATTTAATTTAAAATTCAATCAACTTAGTGATTTTTTATATATTAATATTTGCATCGGAAATAATTTTCCTATTAATTAAAAATAAGGTTGCACGTTTACGGTTCTGATCAAATCTCACGTACCTACTGTACTGCCTCCAATCTGGTGGCTACAGCTACAGGGTCACTCTTTTGGCTTAGATTGTCACCCGCACGCCTTCTTCAACTCGTAATCATTCGTTTCTTCCCAAGAAGCATGCGTTAGCACAAAAAAGTTGATACTCACATCTTGTGGGGTCCCTAATTATATATATAGATAGGTAAACGGCTCGAGATCTTTTCTATACTTCAATAAATAAATAAAAATCTTTAATTTTTAAATTTTTTTAAAAATTTATTATCTTAATTTTCAGTAAAAAAAATAAATAGCGATATGAAGTTATGAACATCATGCAGTCGGAAAAATGTGCCCTTATCGTCTAGCGGTTAAGGATATCTCTCTTTTAAGGAGGTAGTGAGATTCGACTTCTTGCCTGAGAGTAGGGTATTATAAAAAGAAGTTGATTATAGATTAGTAATATAATTACTAATATAATAAGTATGAAATTGATTATTCTTAGGTCAATGCCTGAGCAGTTAATGGCGATGGATTGTAAATTTGTTGGCAATATGTCTATGTTGATTCACATCCAGCTCGACCTAATAATTTCCCCGATTTGCCATGCAATAATAGGAAGACCAATCAAAAATTTCTTATATAATGATCTAAGACAATTTTTAAACTTGAATTGAACTAATTATTTATGAATAAAATTAATAATTTATTATAATTGTATTAAATTATTAATTTAAGTCTAGATTAATTGATTCAAGTTAAGTTTAAGAACTGGGTAAGATTATTACGATGGTAATATTATTTTTAACCGAAATATAAAAGAAAATTTTTTAAAAAGAAGGTGGAGTTTTTTCGAAATTTTTTAAAGTTTTTAAAATAAAAAATATATCTTTTACCGTATGTGTACTTTAAAGTTTAAATTAAACCAAACTTGAGAGAGTCCTTTCATGGTTGTAAAGAGGCAATAAAAAGGTGTAATCGGACACGTGTAGCTTGTGGTCGCAGACTAACAGTAACCTGATGGTTATTTATCTTCCCCGACCTCCAACCAAAATCGTATGTTCCCAAAGCTCTCCAAAACCAGAGGCCAGAATTGGGACTCCATTGAAAAGCTTCTCCATTTCCAGTTCTTCATCGCTTCGGTTCAGAAACTGTGAAGTTAAAATCCTGGTATGTCATGCATTACTGTTGCACTTGGAGGCAGGTTTTCAGAGTTTAGTGATTGAATTCTTATAATTGTTCTTCGTCTTCTTCTTCACAGCTTTCTTTTGAATATCATACTTCTTTGAGTTGTTTTCTGGTTGAACTGAGAGGTAAAGTTCTAAAGAAGAGAACCTATATCACTGCTTTAAGGGCCTTCATTTAAAGACTTAATCCGAAACTAATTTCGATTTAGCAGAAGTTTTGGATCGACTCATTTTGCATACCTGTATCTATGATTGTTTTTCGTTAGATGTTGATTTGGTTGAACGAATTTTATTTCCTTTTGTCGTCTTCCGATAAGAGAATTCTTCGATGATTCGGAATGCTTTATTCAATAAGTTTTTTCAACCTATATAATATTACTAACGGATATGTCTTTTAGTAAGTAGAAGAGAGAAGAAAAAGGTCTTTGATCTATTTGAAATCCATCATTTAATACCTAATAATTATTATCTTTGATGCATTTCATGGGACTTAAATCTATAAATTACATGGAATATTAAATAATCTAATAAAGATAAATTGAACAGAGTTAAAACAGCAAAATTAACACGGATGATTTCATTTAAATCTGACTCAGCTCAAAATTAATGAAGTAATTCGGTTAGTAGAATTTTGAGTTGAAGTCAAACCTTTTTTTATTTTTATAATTTCAAGTTTTAGGCTGCACTCAAGTTAAGAAAATCTTTAGTTGAGCTTATCTAATGTTTAACCAAGTTGTCAAGTCAAGATTTGAGTTTGATCTATTGTCATTTCTAATCTTATATCCAATTCAATGTCAATATAAATAGACACAAACATATATTAATGAAAGGGTAAATTGTATTGAAATAATGTGTTTTGATATTTTTAAAAAAATATTTTAATTTTGAAATATTTTAATTTCGAAAGAATTTTTAATTTAATAATTCATGAGATGGAATTTTTTTAATACCCTTATTAAGTTAAAAGTACATATTCACTCTAAAATTTTTGTAAAAAATTAAATAAATCTTAATCTTTATAAATTAATTCTTAATTTAATTATTTATTCACAAGCAATTCTTATTTAATAAACTTAATAATAAAATTGTAAAAAAGGATTTTTACGATAATTATAAGAATTTAAATATATCATTAAAGTTTTTAAAAGTGTACATTAAATTTTTATATATTTAAAATTAATTCATGGGCACTTAATAATAATAGACAATCGAGTTGGTAAAGTGAAGGTATGAGATCAAATGATCCTGTGTTTGAATCTTTCTATCTACATTTTTCGATTGAGCTTGTCGTATAGGACTTGTTTAGTGTGAAGTGCCTGGTTCGTGTGATTTGTTAGTCATTGCGTCAATTCAGAGGTTTACCTAGTACACATTCAAAAATAGCAACTGCGGATTCCTCCGTTAAATAATAATAATAATAATAATATTTTAAATACTAAAATAAAAATTCATGCCTTTTTATATATTTATTTTAGACATTAAACAAGAGTTTAGAGGCTATCCAACTATTCAATGGCCTATTCAATGACCAAAACAACATAGCTTTAGCTATTGGAAAGGGTAAAATTGGAAAGGAGATCTCCAGTGGTTTGGAATGTCATTTGAGCAGCAAAACGACGTCGGAACAAAAAGAAGAACCATCAAGAAAGTGCAAAAGCACGACGAAACAAACAGAAAGAACAAGATCCGGCGGACCCCACTGAACTGAAAGTATCTGATAACCAACCAACGAGATTCCAAATACTTGGCGCTACTCTCTCTTCTTTCCCTCTCCTATCCTTGTAAACAAATCCTACACTTTCACTCTGTTTCTTGATTAAGAATAAGATTCCTGGAATTTCCGAGATTTGGTAATACACTCGGTTCCATTAAACTTGCATTTGAATTTCCAATGGAGGTGTTTATTTCTAGGATCTGCTTGTCCTTGCATTGCGTGCAATAAAGGTGGAGATTTTTTATATCAAGTGTTAAGGAACATCAAAGTACTGCATTATGAGTTTCTCTGTCGGAAACCAAAAACGTGTTTGCTATTTCTGTTTGCAGCGTGTTTGTGTTTTGTCTTGAAAGATGGTTGCTTTTGGGAAGAAGTTAAAGGAAAACCAAATCCAAGAATGGCAAGGGTATGTTTTTGGATGAATTTGATTGAGCATAAGGTTCTTTGCAAGTTTTTAGTTTTATTGCATTGAAAAGTACAAGATAAGAGTGACGACCACCGTTTTTTTGGCCTGGAATTCAACCTTCAGTTACTATATCAATTACAAGCTGTTGAAGAAGAAAGTGAACCGGTACACACAAGAAATCCAAGTCGGAGCAGAAACGCAACTGTATGTTTTGAGGGATTTTGCAAGAATCCTGGACACTCAGGTAATTACAACATATAGTTACCCGCATGGATACGGATTGGATATAGGTAATTACAACATATAATTCTAGTGCATGGATATAGATTGCATATATCTTGATTTCAACTTCCAAGCCAACTTGACCTTCTAACTCCATCTGGGCATGTGTCTTTTGGCAAGTTTTATTAGCTATTCATTAACTGTGTTTGTTTGTGAACGTTGAAATGGAGTCTTCATAAGTTCCTTGTGTTTTGTTCTTACATGAAACTTCATTCTCATCTCTTCCTTTTCTTTTATAATTTCAGATTGAAAAGATTGTCTTGTTTCTGCTGGAACAACAAGGAGTTCTTGCAACCAGATTAATAAATATTGGAAAACAACAGGACTATGTGCTACAGAATTTAGATAGTTTTAAGATATCTGAACTGCGAGAATCATACAGAGCTGTTGGACAGGAACTCTTAAGGCTTCTGTTTTTTGTTGAGATGAATGCTATAGGCTTGCGTAAGATTCTGAAAAAGTTCGATAAGCGATTTGGTTATAGATTCACCGACTACTATGTCAAGACCCGTTCAAATCATCCATATTCCCAGCTCCAACAGGTGTTCAAGCACGTGGTAATGTTTTCTAAACAAATGAATGTCTTCCGTTGTTTGTGTTATAGTTTTAAGTTCCTTATGTTACTAGATAACAAAAAATTTCTGATGCATTTCTTTGTTATTGTGGTACCTAACATGTACTAGCTGTACATGCAGGGTTTTGGGGCTGTTGTTGGAGCAATATCCCGTAATCTTGCAGATCTTCAAGATCACGAGGGAAACTACATCTCCATATACGATCAACCTGCGAAGTCCCACCCGGTTTTTCCTCATATCCATTGTAAATTATGTGCAATACTATTCCCCCTTTTTTTCCCCGTTTCCGGTACTGTATATTTAGTTCTTAAGTATTTATGACTACTCCTTACATTCTATTGAAGTTGGGTGCGAGTTGCCAATTTCTATGCTGCAGGACCCTGTTATTGATTGCATGTCCTGAATTGCCAATTTCCATGATGCAGGACCCTGTTATTGATTCTATAAACGCAGCTGTAAACAGGCTATCAAACTCAACAAATTTTCTCGAGTTTTTGGGAAGCCGTGCATTTATCATCCAAGATGAGTCACCAACTCCTTCTGAAGACCAATTTATTGAGCAGTCGTTTCATTTCATGTCACTCCTACTGAACTTGGTAAATACGTTTTTGTATATGGTCAACACTTACATTATTGTCCCAACAGCTGATAAGTATTCCCTGAGCCTCGGAGCTGAAGCAACAGTCTGTGGCATCATCATTGGGTCAATGGCTGTTGCACAGTTGTTCTCTTCAGTGTATTTTAGTGCATGGTCAAATAGATCATACCTCAGACCACTTGTGTTTAGCAGCGTTTTTCTTCTCCTCGGGAATATGTTATATGCTCTGGCTTATGATCTCAGATCAGTCGCAGCACTTTTGATCGGTCGACTCTTCTGTGGGTGAGTCGTGCTTCTGATACTCTCATTGTGTGAGCAGAAGAATGTCTCTGTTCACTACTAGATGCTTGCTTGAACTTTTTGGTCTAAAAGTTGGAATTTGACTCTTCACTTCGTTATACTAATCAACACGTTGATCCAATGAATAATTTCAGGTTAGGTTCTGCGAGAGCTGTTAATAGGCGTTATATTAGCGATTGTGTACCGCTGAAATTACGAATGCAAGCTTCTGCAGGATTTGTCACTGCGAGTGCACTTGGAATGGCGTGTGGTCCAGCTCTTGCTTGCTTATTTCAGACTAGGTTGAAGATATACAATCTTACCTTTAATGAAGAAACTTTACCTGGCTGGATAATGGCTTTGGCATGGGCTTTCTATCTGCTATGGCTGTGGATTTGTTTTAGGGAGCCTCTTCAAAAGACTAAGGAGATTGTTACTCAGGAAACTAGTGTTGCTTCATCGTCAAGATTGAACTCTTCTGATGAAAGTATGAATTATGTCTCTGCTACCCATCCAATTATGCCATAATGGCTCACATTCTGATTTCTCGGTAACTGTCACAATAGACTGGTATGTTTTAAGGGCCTGCACTAAGATTATAACTTGATCAACTACACGTAACGACTACTGATTAACTTTGTCTCAAGAAAAAAGTTGCTTTCGTGAGAAAGTACCTACCTTGTCCCAAACAATTAGCTAGCTGAAGAACTTCCCTTCTCGAGCTACATTGTTGCATAGATTAGCTTTGCTTTTGCATTCTCTAGCTAAAATCTCTGACTAAAGATTTCCTTCCTACAATGTAGGGCTGTTCATAAATGTCAGCCTTGAGCATGGTTTTGTGCAACCGTTGCTTTTGAAATCAGAAGCCGATAACAACGATGAAGATGCAGACCAAGAACTTGATGATTGTGACCATGATTCAGAAGAAAGTCATAAACCTGTCACTTCGATTGTGTCGGCATATCGGTTACTTACACCATCTGTGAAGGTTTGAACATCATCCTTAGTATTACAGTTCCTCGTATCTTTTCTTTTAAATTTTAGTCTGTCTTATGAAGGCATAGAATTGCATGGATTTGATTTAAGCAGTTGCTTGCTAAAGATCACAGAACTATTTGCCTGGAATTAGGAGGAATTAAATCATTATGTTGGTCAACAATCCTGTTCCAATTGTGTTTACCGAGTCGCAACTTTCTATTCCTTTATGCTCTTTCATTGTTCGTTCTGCTCGTCATCTGAGATTTACTACTTCTGATCTTACCAGGTTCAACTATTAGTGTATTTCATGCTCAAATACGCAATGGAGATTTTGCTCGCCGAATCAAGTGTCATCACTGGGTATTACTTTATCTGGTCAACCAACAGTGTAGCAATTTTTCTTGCATGCCTCGGATTAACGGTGCTCCCTGTAAATGTTGTTGTCGGGAACTACATCACTAACATTTTTGAAGAGAGGTAAAGCACTCACAAGTGTCATGTACCGCACATTCATTTTCTTCTTCATTTGCTTCACAATCACGTGTTACTTGCAGGCAGGTGTTGCTGGCATCTCAACTCATCCTGTGCCTTGGGATACTCCTCAGTTTCCATATAGTGAGAACTTATTCTGTTCCTCAATATGTAGGTTCAGCACTCATCACATTTGTGTCTGCTGAAGTCCTTGAAGGTAACAAAACACGAGACCCGAATCTCGGTTGATCAACTGCTTTGTGATTGTTGGCTGCATTCAAGTAAAAACATTTTCTGCAGTTTCTTCACATGTTTCTGGAAATCTAACTGCTTGAACGACTGCAGGTGTGAATCTGTCGCTCTTATCTCGGGTCATGTCGTCGAGGCTTTCTCGTGGTACCTTCAATGGAGGTTTACTTTCAACAGAAGCCGGAACCTTGGCTCGGGTAATCGCAGACGGTACGATAACAATATGTGGGTACCTAGGAGAAAACAAATTGTTGAATGTCACACTAATTCCTTCCCTATTCATATGTATCTCCTCCATTATTGCAACCTTCTTCACCTATAACGCTCTCTACTAGTAGTTCCACTCATGTGCCGTGTAATGCTATAAAGCCACTTTCCTCTTAATGATAAAATCAGATTACGGTATGTAGTGACCTTTGATCAGTCCCTTAAGCCTCTAAGTGCAAATTAGCTTAGGCCCAATCCAAAATCAATGGATCAAATCTAGTTTGATGGGTTTGAGTTTGGTTCGACAATTATAAAAATTTATCTGAATCAATTATATTAATTTTTTTATATAATTGATTATAATTATTTATCCAAATCAATTATATTAATTTTTATATAATTGATTATAATCAATTATAATTGTTGTTATAATAACTATTTTATATTAATTTTGAAGGCTGTAAAAGAATTGAAATTTTTGGAAAAATGAAAAAAAAAGAAGGCGCACGAAGCACGCATTCACAAATTCTTTAGTAATTTTCACATAACAAACCAACTGGTTGATTCTCTCACCAAGTAGCAAAAGCACAAAGTCGAAGTGATCTCAACTCTAAAGACATGAAAGAAACCCCAAGACTGTCATGACCTCCGCCACTTGAACCCTGAAAATGCCTCTATCACTCTCACCTTCCTGTCCCCAGTCATTTCTGTATCTCCCGCACAACAAAATTTGCTTTCTTTTCAAAAACCAAAAAATGAAGAAAAAGATAGCCCAACCTTTTCGTTCTCCAGATTTCTCGCTCTTGCCCAAATCTGCAAACAACCAGAAAATTTAGTTTCCAAACACAAATAGACACAGAATTTCCAACCCTTCTATCAACCATCCAACAAACCATCTCACCAAACCCTAAATCCAAATCTATTCTTCATTCCCCTCCTAAACCTGCTGCACCTCTCCCCTCTTCCCCATCCTTTTCTACAACTATCCTAACCCCTACTATGGTTGCTCCTCCTCCTAAGGGATCTATCCCTGCCATAGTTGAAATTGCTAAAGGATCTAGGAAAGTATTGAAACAGGTAGTTGGGGATAACTTAGACTCTTCGTTGGTTTTCAGCCCTCTTGTAGAGATGGATGGTAAGTTAATGGTGACTTCCAGTTTAGAAGTTTTACAGCAAGGAGCTAAGACATGGAAAGGTACTCTTGTGGGATTTTTCATGAAAAAAAGGCCTGCATTTCTGGTTATACAAGCGTGGGCTTTGAGGAATTGGAAAGGAAAAGGGCTAATGGAGGTAATGCTAACCGAAGAAGACAACATAATCTTTACATGTTCTTCCAAATTGGAAGCTCAAAAGGTAATAGAAGAGGGGCCCCTGACATATCTTTCAACTTTCATTATTTCTCCAAAATTGGCAACCGGGATAGAGCTTAAAAAATTAGAACGAAAAACATTCTCCTATGGGTGAACATTTACAATATCCCCTTGGAGTTTTGGACTACAAAGGGGTTGAGTATGCTTGCAAGCTACTTGGGGAAACCGATCTGCATGGATGAAAATACTGCATTGAGAAAAAGGGTTGGATTTGCTCGATTATGTGTGAGTATGGATATGATCAAGGAAATGAAGGATATTACCCCTATTCTAAGGTTGGCGGATGAAAACTCTCTAAGAGAAGATAAAGTTCTGGTGACTTATCAATGAAAACCATCTCTTAGAGCTCAAGGCAAAGAATGGAAATTGATGGGAAAGCTCTTCATTAAAGGTGATTACTGGGAAGTGATGGGAATAGAAAAAATGAGACTGAAGAAATTAAGGAGACTGAGGAAATAAAACAAGTAACATAAAACCAAGAGATGGTTCAGATAGTTAATGTCTCCCCTAAAATAAGGGAGGACAGTCCGAAGGAAAAAAATACAGTTCTTGTTTAGCTAAATGAAGTTTTTCATAATCCATCAAAAGATTTCTGCAAGTCTACTATGAATAAAGGAGGAAATGATCTAGAATCTATTGGAACTAATCAAAATGAAGGATTGTTCTGTGGTTCAACAGAATGAACAAAGTATATCAAGGGTTGTTATGCTAAAGATAATACTCACAAGGAGCAGTTTGAGCAGGTCACCTCTCGGAAAAGTAGTAGGGGCAATAGGAAAAGCTCCAAAGGTAAAGCTAATTGATTATAACTTTGATTGTATGGAATGTGGGTGGAATAAATAATCCTTCAAAGCTTAATGCTTTAAGGGATTTTGTGCTAAAGGAAAAGCCTTGGATTTTTTGTATGTTGGAGACTAAAATTAGAGAAGTTAATCTGAATAAATTGGATTATCTAGGCAGCAACTGACAATACATCACAAACCATCAAAGTCATGCTTATGGAAGGATTATTATAGCTTATGATAGTGATTTTTTGAAACCAGATGTGCTGAATTCTAGTCAGCAACATGTTCACACTAAGCTTTATTTCAAAATGGAAAATTCTTGGGTTTTAGCTACTTTTGTCTATGG
>JAOSBP010000009.1:21403960-21414477 GCA_027563825.1 Erythroxylum mucronatum
GCAACCAAACATCTCACTGTCTTCAGTTCTTGTCCTGTCCCGTCCAACTCTGTCCCGTCTCGTCCTGTCTCTACCTGTTGTAGACGCTAACCATACGCAGGGTAAGAGATATCATTTTGAGAGAGATACATGGAGGTGGACTAGCTAGCCATTTTGGTAGAGAAAAGACTTATGCTTATGCTCAATCCCATTTCTTTTGGCCGAAAATGCTCAAGGATGTAATAAGGCTTGTTTCTTCTTGTAATACATGTAGAAAAGCTAAAATGGGCTCACAGTCAACCGGTCCATATACACCTTTGCCTACACCAAACCAGCCTTGGGAAGATGTAAGTATGGACTTCATTTTGGGTTTACCTAGGGCAAGGAGAGGTTTTGATTCTATAATGGTTGTTATGGACAGCTTTTCTAAAATGGCTCATCTTATTCCTTGCACTAAAACTATGGATGCATCACATGTTATGAAATTGTATTTTAAAGAAGTTGTGAAACTGCATGGGCTGCCTAGATCGATTGTAAATGATAGATATGTTAAATTTCTTAGTCACTTTTGGAGAACTTTATGGGCAAGATTGGGGACTCAATTGAAATTTATCACTTCTTTTCATACCTAAACTGATGGTCAAACCGAGGTAGTTAATAGAAGTCTTGGCAATATTCTTAGAAGTCTTTTAAAGGGTAAAACCAAGAATTGGGACACCTATTTAGCTCAGGCTGAGTTTGCTTACAACTCTTTAAGAAGTAAATCTGCTCAATTCAGTCCTTTTGAACTTGTTTATGACACTAACCCTTTGAGCCCAATTGATTTGACTCCAATTAAGTCAAGTGAGTCATCATCTAGTGTCAAGGCTGAGAATAGGGCTTAAGAAATTGTTGAATTACACAAGAAGGCTCGGGAGAATATCTTAAAGCATAATGAAGCCTACAAGAAGTAAGCTAAGTATAGAAGAACTGTGGAATTCAAAGAAGGGGACTTAGTGTGGGTTCATTTGAGGAAAGAAAGATTCCCAAGCAAGAGGAAGTCCAAATTAAGCAACAGGGCTGATGGTCCATTCAAGGTGTTTAAGAAAATTGGGCCTAACGCATACAAGATTGACCTGCCTAATTCTTACAATATGTCTAACACTTTCAATGTAAGTGATTTGAGCTCATATCATAAAGATTCAATGCAGAAAAGGCCTTTCCTTTATGAAGATCCATTCCAAGAGGGGGAGAATGATCGAGGTCCATCCAACAAAGTCTTAAAAGACACAAACATGGGCTTGGGTCCAAATGATGAAGATGGTTCCATTATAGAAGAGGAAAATACTGATGATGATTTTTTGGGCTTAATCATGAAGTTGCAGGTCCATTTGAAGCCACTTGGCCTTTGTAAGGCTGCAACTCATATTTGATTCATTGCCTTATGATGAAGACGAGTTTGAGAAGCCCATTAAAGAAGCCTAAGATGTCCAAGGAGGCTGGTGCTCCATTAGTTAGTGGCATAGAGTTACGATCACCTGATTGAAACTAATAAGAGCACCTAATGCTCATTATTTCCAAATTGAACTTGTGTTAACTTTCCTTTATTGTATTGGCTATTTTAAAAACTTAATTTTTCTGTTTAAAGTCCATTAAAGCCACAGGCCATAAGGGAGTGCAATGAGGGGTCAGTTTTGTGACTTTCCATTTGCAACCTTTCCTTATTTATACGCTGATTGTATTTCCATTTTTTTGACACGCGTGAAGCAATTAAAAAAAACAATTTCAGCGACTTTTTGCTGTGATTTATCATTAGGGTTGTTAGTTTTCCAAAACTAAAATTTGGGGTTTGATAGTTTTCCAAAAACTAATCGTTTCCTACACCCCCATTATCTTATCGCCAAATTCGACCTACCTACACTAAATTAGTCATATCTTGCAAATCACACATTCGATTCATGCAAACTTGATATCCCTTGAAACTAAACAAAAAATCCTACAACTTTCATCAAGACCTTGTCTCAAAATTCCTAGCCACTCGATCCAGAATTTATTCACAATAAGAATGTTTCCACCAGAACCTTTCACCAAAATCTGACCTAAACGTTTCCAATGAACCTGAGCCTTAATCAGCCTATTTTTCCATCATCTTTACACCCAAATTGCCATCAGTTAGATGATTAAAAGTTGAATTTGTGGAATCAACTGAGGTTTTTAATCATTGACAATATCCTTTAAAATAATTTAATAAGTTTGACTTTGAACTTAAACCTCTTAAAATTATATATATTAGAAAATCTTAAACTTTTTTTTTATCAAATCAAAAATTTTAAGCTTTTTATTTATTTATTTAAATAAACTTTCAAATTAGACTCGGTTATTTAAATTCAAATTGAGTTAATTCTTTAACTTTTAAGCATACATTTTTGTCTTCTATTCTAATACATATGGTCTAATATTCTTGAAAAAAAATATTTGACTTTGGAATTGACTCGCTAAAATTTAAATAACAACAACAACACCCAGTATAAGTTTCGCTGATACACAAAATTTGGAGAGATTCAGTAGTACGCAGCCTTACCCCTAATTAGTAAAGAGATTGTTCCAAACTTGCTAAAATTTAAACATGTTTGATAATCTTGAACTTATTTATAACAATAAATTTTAAACATTTTTTTATATTTGATGTATATTTATATTGTAGGACATTTTTGTCCTTTTCTATAAATTGAACAACTATTAATTGTATTTTCGGGTTTTTAATAACTTATCGGTTAAGTTATGTAATTCGATCCTAATAAAGATAATAAAGTGACCTAATAAATAATCTGAATTAATCGGTTAAAGTTTGGGAGGAAAATGAATCTCAATTAGTGTAGACCAGACCTATATCGGGCTTGTGATGAGAAAGTCCGATATGGAAGCTATATATAAAGGTTAAGGTCTCCTTCAGTTACTTATGTAATTCGTAATCATATGGATCCTCTGACTCGTTAGGAGGGCTTACATCTTAAGAAAACTGAAGAAAGACGTTAACCGAGTGTCTGCGATCAACTTTTTCAATTGTCCCGAGAAGATTGGAGCTTGTTTTGACATCGAAAACTGCTTTAAAACTGAGCATGGAACCGAAATCAAGTATTTTGTATTTCCTTCATTTTTACCCTTTCATAAATGATCTGGAACACGTAATAAGGTCCATCATACATGTTACATATATGTATATTAGCATATTTAATTCGTTAGATTCTAAACTTTATACTCGCATCAAATTAATTTGTTAACAAATTTTCCATTTGATGTAAAATTTTGAAACCAAATTTAAATTTATTTTCAAGAAAATTACCATGTTAAACATTTTCAAGAATTCCCCTGTCCTCCCAACATGTTAAAACATTCGCAATGAATCAGGAAAACCTAATTCCAAGTGACAGCTATTGGACTTCTTACCTTATATTTCCCTGAAACCCAGACTATGGATCCAAAAGAGGACACACCTCTTTTGTCTGCTCTCTTCAGCCCAACAAAACTCACAATGTAACTCAGTTTCTCTCCGAGTTTCCTGAAGCTCAATGTCTTGGGCTCTATCACGACCGACACCCCATTCGGCTCCCGAACTTGTGCTTCGTATGTGCTTGAAGGTTTCCCAACGTTGGTCACGGTTCTCTTGTACCTCAAGGTTGGTTTCTTAGCATTTCCTTGGAAAATCACCGCAAAAGAAGGATAGTTCAGGTTCCCAGGTTGCAGGGTTGTCGTGTGTTTGGGACAAGTCAACTTTTTTCTGGAAACCAGACTAATTTGGGATGATGTATAGTTCAGGCTACACAAGTAGCTTAAATAGTCCTCTGTGGTAATGTCGTATATCAGACCTGGATCAGAAGCTCTCTCCGGATCAACATGACCTGAACCAGCACCAAAAGGAGTAGCTGATCCGGAGTTCTTGGACCCAACATCTACGAATGGGACATACCTGTTGTTTGTTGTGTAGCTTGTGGTCATGAGTGCTGATTTTATTGCTGCTACTGACCAATCTCTGTGCGCGGACTTTAGTAATGCAGCTAGACCACTAACATGAGGACAGGCCATTGAAGTTCCTGAGATTACATTGAACAGTACAGTTCTTTTGTCAGTTTTTAGTGATGTTGGGCTAATCGAAGATGGCCAAGCAGCTAATATGTTGACCCCTGGTGCAGTAACATCAGGTTTGATCACGTCGGGTCCTACTAAACTGGGTCCTCTGGAAGAAAAAGCTGCCAACTTTGGTGCAGGATCACCATAAGTTGTCCCTTTGAAGGAGATTGAACCCGCTGGTTTTCTGGTTGAGTTTAGATACAGTTTGATAGCTTTACCTGCCGAAGCTCCTACAGTGGTGCCTGGCAAAACATGAGGATCTGCAAAAAGTTCTTCACCTTGACGATCTGCGTTAACCAGTATCATTCCTGCTCCTTTAGCCAACCTAACCACTTCTCCTTTTTGAGTTCTGCTGTTCAGCCCTCTGTCACACACAACAATCTTGCCTTTGACTAGCTTTTTGCTAAGTGAACCACTAACGCAATACTCAGCTCTTCGAAGACCTGCAGTTTTCCCGTACACAAGTGGCAAGTTCTTGGTTGGCTTCCCGTTGTGCAGAGATGATCCTGGAAAAGGTTTTCCGTTGCCAAGTTTGACAGTAGCCGGAAAGCTTCTATCAGTATAGCCTGCAGCCACCGTCATGATCCACGGTGCGGGGTTTCCTACGGTGGAGCTAGTTGGACCTGAATTTCCTGCTGAGCAAGACACGAACACCCCTTTCTTGAATGCTCCGAATGAGGCTATAGCAATATTGTCACGGTAATATGGTTTAGGAGCACCTCCGAGTGACAGGGACAAAACATCGACTCCATCAGAAACAGCTCGGTCTATAGCTGCAAGTAAATCACTGCTGGTGCAACCAGAAGACCAGCAAACTTTATAAGCTGCAATTCTAGCTGTATACCTCATACCAGCAGCTGATCCATTAGCCATTCTGAAGAAACTTGCTCTTTCTATGAGGTTACCTCCAGCAGTTGAAGCCGTGTGTGTTCCATGGCCTTGTGCGTCTCTGGGAGATCTATAATCAACAGTCTCATTGATTCTTCCAAAACTGGCTTCGTACCCTTTAAAGAACACTCTTGCACCGATCAGCTTCTTGTTGCAATTCCGGTGAGAAAATCTTGTACCACTTTCGCAGGTGCCTTTCCATCTGGAGGGTACTGCAGTTGTTATGCCTGAATCCTTGAAACTTACATGTTCCGGCCAGATTCCAGTATCCAGAACTCCGATTATCACATCTAAAGCCAAGTTCTGAGGACTCCATAGCCCTTTGTCTCTATGTAGTCCAAGAAACTCATGTGAGTATGTAGTGTCCAGAGTTAGAACTTCATCTGGAATTGCAGCGAGAAAGCCATCAATCTTGCTCAAGCCATCGACTTCTTCAGCTGACAGTTTCGCAGCAAAGCCTGAAGCAACTGTTTCATAAACATACAGGAGCTGAGGCGGCTCTTCTTCTTCTCCTTCTTCTTCTTTTTGTGAGACAGACTCAATCACTGCTTCATACCATTCCTGGAAGCTACCAACTGAAGCAGGAATCTTGGATTCATCCATATGAATTACATACGCCTTTTGGTCTCTTGAAGCAGCTAAATTCGTGAACATGAACATCACTAGCATTAAGGATAGTCTTAAGATCATTGTAACTGTGATTAATAGAGACAAATAGTTAGGTATATCGATCAAGTAGCAGCAAACTTGCACAGTGAAAATGGTGACCAGATGAGTACTACATATATAGGCAAGTAAACGTAAGTTGGGAGGACATGGAGTGAGTGAGCTCATCATGCTTGTTCTACGTCATAATCATGAAAGTACACCTACTTTTCTCATTCTTTAAGATCAAAGTGCAGTGCATCCTTCGATCCCAATCAAAGATTGGATCAAAAGTTAGTGCACAAAAAGCTGCGGACTGCTCCACGAGATCCAGACAGACATGTCCTAGGTCTACTCTTAAGTTGTGAAGTCTCAGTTTAAAACAGGTACTTCTAATTTGAGATTTTTTTTTAAATATATATTTTAAAATTTTCAGATTTTTTATTTTATAAAAAGTAAAAAACGTCATAATTATATCAATTAAATATTATTTTATGTAATGATTCAATTCAACTTTTAAATTGAAACCAAACTAATTAAATATAATTATAATAAATTATTAATTTAAGCAGAATTTAATTTGGTTATATTAAATTTAAAAATTAATTTAAATTATTATATTAACAACATTTGATTAGTATATACCTAATGACCGTCTCGTGTGTTTTTTATTTTTTTCTTTTAATCAAAATTTAAAAGAACTTATCATTTCAACTATTTTAAGTGTATCTAGTGAGATAAGTGGGCTTATTTACGAGGAATAGCCATTCAGATGTATATCTTCTTTAATTTTTGATGAAATATTTAATTTCTTAAAAAAATTAATATTAAAAGTTTTTTCGAGATTTTAAAATTTTATAATTTCTTTTAAAATTTCTTAAATTACAATAGAGGTTTATTACACTTCTATATAATTGTTTTGTGATACTTTTTCCGAAGTAATTGAATAGCTTGTAATTTATAAATTATTATATAAAGAAAATAATCGATACACATTTTCACAATTAGGCTTGAGTCTAACCCGACTCAATCCAACTCAAATTTTTTTTCAAAAATTGGACCTCAATCTTGACTCGGGCTCTGGCTCGGGCTTTTTAGATTTGGCCCCGATTCAAGGTCTGATGAAAAATGAAAAAAATAATGTCGTTTTTTCAAAAAAATAATGTCATTTTTTAAAAAATAACTTGGTTTTGGCAATTGCCAATCCTATTTTTGCCAAGTAAACGTTTTGATGCCACTTTTTATTGGCATTCGTTACAATTACACAATTCCAATCTGACTATAATGGTTGCCATTATGAACTTGATCTGCTAAGTGTTTATGCAACTTTAACGACATCAATTTATGCGACTTTAACGACAGTAATCATGGCGTTTCTTTAGGATTAGATGAAATTGTTTACCTCGGCTAAGAGAGTTTGGCGATCACATCTCTTTTTCTGGTTACATTATTCCTATCATTTTTTTTTTATTTGAGAAAATCCTATAAACAGGTTAAGCGGGCACACCTCTCCGAGAGCCCAACTAACACACCACCTCACAGGCTGGTTAAGCGGACGCACCTTATCATTGAGGGCCCAACTAGTTCTCCATCTATAAGTAAAATTTCGGCTGCCTCAGGCTCTTACAAGAGGGGCTAGCATAAAATCGAACCTGGGACCTAGCCGAATCCAAACTCCGCTCTCATCCATCGAGCCACACCCTTTGAAGACTCCTATCATATTTCATTAAATTTTATCCATACATTTATGTAAACCTTATATAAATATATGAATAAGATTTAATAGAACACGATTGGAACAGAGTAATTGGAAGTGAAAAGTTTAGATTAGACCTTAGGTTCTTCTCAAATTCTATTATAAAATTAGAATCTATCATTGGAGTTAATCTTATTATCTAACCTAAATTTGGTAAATTAATGGAATAAATTTATTTAATAAATTGAAATTGTACGTTATTATGAGCTCTTGAAAAATAAAAAAAATATATTTAAAAATATTTAAAATTCTCAATTTTTTAATTTAGTTTAAAATTTTTAATTTAGTAAGTGACCTTTCAAAATTTATATAAATCATATTAAAAACGTATTTTTACTTATGTTAATAATAGATAGACATTTATGTCAATAAAATATAATTTTTACCTAAGTTATACAAATTTTATCTATTTTCAAAAAAAAATTTAATCAGTATCAATTTTTCTAAAATTTTCAATTTAGTAACTAATCTTTCAAAATTTCCGTTCAAAACATTATTTTTATTTATATGACTAATAGATGAACATTTACCTTATATTTAACGAACATGTTACATTATCGAAAACAATTTTTTAATATAATTTATACAAATTTTATAATGAAATAAATTTTTTAAAAATTTAATGCTACTATAATAACTACATCTAGTATAAATCTCAATAATATAAAGAATAAGAAGAGGTTCAGTAGTACGCAACCTTACGCTAATTAATAAAGAGATTATTTTAAAACGACCCGCGTGAAAAAAAAACTAAATTAAAAAAATTCATAATGGTCTCCAGTAATAATTACAAATTTTGTCGTTATGTATAACGAGCATTTTATCTGCGCTCTTAACTTTATATATTTGTTCTATCCCTTCTTTGCTTCATCTTCAAGGGAGATGGTGCACGTTTCTAATAACTAGAATGTAACTTTATACAGTTGGGACCATAGCACATGAACAGTAGTTGTCATGTAACTATAAAAAACACACACACACACAACTTTTGGTTTGAGTTTGAGTCGGTTTTAAGTTTTGTCCTGAAGAAGCCATCATAAGTTCGTTTGTTGATACTGTGAGGATTGAACATGAATGGAGGTTGTTGGGAACATATGATGACAACTCTTAGCATCTTGTGTATGATGATGGGCGATGGTGAAGATTGATTGGTCAACCTTGACTAGAAGCATTGTGCCTTTCAATTTGATCATAAGTAGCTAGGGATGACAATTAAGTTAGGCTCAAGTTACCAAACCTAATCTAATTTTTTATGTTTTAAATAAAAAATAAAAAAGACAAGGATTTGTCTAGACTAAAGTCTCACTTGGTTCAGTCCAACTTTGATTTTTTAAAAAATTTAAAATAGAAAATAAAGTCTTTTTTTTATGAAAAGGAAAGAAGAACGAATTATAAAATGGGTCGGGGAAAACAGGTTCTCGACTGGTCCTCGGCAAGGATAATATGACACCCTAGTGGGGGCTCGTCGAAATAAGTGACTCCGATAACAAAATGGGTAGCGTAGTGCGCCAGCCAGTCGGCACAGCGGTTGCCCTCTCGATAATTGTGGCTATGGGTAACAGTCCAGTTGCGGTTCTATAAGATGATATTGTTTTTTTAATAGTTATCGGCCTCAGTCAAATTGAGTATGAATAGTTCAAGCTCAAACTCTAGTTCAACCTGAGGCTTGATCAACCTGTGGTTGGTCCGAGTTTAGATATCTCTAAGTATTTAATTTTTTTAATTTAAATTTATTAATAACTATTCACTCTTTGTAATTATATTTAATAACCGGTTAAACTTAATAAACATAATAATAAAATAAATATTTATCAATATTATAAAAATTTATGAGTTAAATATGATAAATAAATAATTATTTATACTATAAGAAAAGGTTTAAAGAGTTACCTTCTAAATTTTATACAAATAAGATTTATTTCTTAAATATATGTTGGCAAATTTAAACTTTGTTTAGTATTCAGTAATAAATAAATCAAAATAAAAATAGAAATAAGAATAAAAAGTTCAAAAAATGCACAAAACACATTTTTAGCCTCAAAGTTTTCAGTCTAAAAATGTGTTTTGTGCATTTTTTGAAAATAACAATAGAATTTCTAATTATAGATTAAATGACCTCAGTGTTTAATATTAAATATTAAAATAATAATGAAATTTTGTACTTATATTTATTATATTATTTACTATGAAAAATTAATCAATTTTTTTAAAAAATATATAAATATAATCAAAATTATTTTAAATAATTAAATAATTTTTAAAATTTAAATAATTATTTATAATTTTTATGATAAGGATAAAACTAAACAACTAAAAAATTTGCTTTACTTAATATAATCTCAACGGAACAAATAAGAATCAACAAAATATTATTAATATCTTAATAATATTTTAATAATATATCATTCCTAATAATTGATTTCACAATATACCCATACAATAAAAAATAAGATTATTTTAAAATTCTTTTCAATTTTCATTCTTTATTTTATCCATCTTTAATAACTAAAAAAGTATTTAAAAAAATTTGTTTATGGGGTTTTTTTACTGTTTTAATTTTTATATTATAAAATTTTAGACTCTTTTAATGGCATTGTGTAACTATTATATAATATTTTATCATATTGTGCTGTAATTAAATAAAATGTTTATTTTTACAACCAACGGGCTCTAACAATGGGCCTTTAAAAACCTTCAAGACTTTGAATTTTCCCACTAGCAGATAGATGCCCATAACAAGGATCCAAATATCAATACTGTGAATAGGGACGAATCCAAAAATTATTTTGAATGGGACAAAATATTTAAAATATTCTTATATTACTAAAAAAGATACAAATATTTATATATTTGATAAACAAAAAATTACATCATTGTCTTGAGCTTCTTACATGTAACCTATTACAATCGTTTCCGACGAGTACTCATATTTTAATATTGCTGTAAAATTTTCTCATTGTTAATACTATTGAAGATATTTTTCTCAATATATGTGATCAAACAGTCTTTCATCCAAAAATCTCTCATTTAATTGCGCAAGCGATTTTTCACTATTTTCATTGCAAAAAATGCTCTTTCCACCGATGCAGTAGCAATAGGCAAAATCAAAGCTAATCTCACAAGTAAAAACACCAAAGGGTAC
>JAOSBP010000009.1:21420547-21433731 GCA_027563825.1 Erythroxylum mucronatum
TAATCACAATAAAATTGCATTAGGCACGAAAACCGGGAATGTCATGTATGCATGTACAGTTATTTCATGTGCACAAAATTCACTGTGTACCAATACTAGTATGAATGAACAGTCCTAATTAAGCCCAATCACTCTCATCCTATGCCAAATTACTATTATACTCTTCCCGTTGAGGGTGGGATGTTACACGAAATAGGTCTGTAGTCATTCCAAGTCTCCGAGCTGGAGTTTTTAGGGACCAGGCATAGGAAGGTCTTATTTATTTCTTTTAGTAACACTCTTTTAGGAAGAACTCCTGCACTGCCTCCTTAACCAATCCCCCAAACTATTCCAAGTTCTTGATAGAAAAAACCCATTTAATCCATCCGAACCAGGAGCTTTAGATCTATTCAAGCTAAAAACAACCTTATTTATTTCCTGATCTATAATAAGTCTTATTAACCCATAAACTTCATGATCCGGAATCTTACTGGTTACAGACTGACTAAGGTTGCACTCCAACTCAGATGGGAGAGAATCTGATCCAAGTAGCTTACTGTAGAAATTTATAGCTTCCTTACCTAAGTCATCTTGCCCAAAGACCTCCACTCCAGCTTCTGTTTTAATGGAGGTAATTCTATTAGTATTCTTTCGAGTTAACATAGAATTGAAGGAGAACTTTGTCCATCTATCTCCCTCTTTTAACTAGTTTATTCTAGTTCTTTGTTTCAGTAAAGAGTATTGATTTTCCACTACTTTCAAGTAGTTTTTAAGAGCTTCCTTTTCTACTGTAGCTAGAGCTCTATCCAAGGGGTTTTATGCCAATGCTTTTTGAATAGAAGAGAGTTTATCCCTAGATATTTCAATCTCCTTAGTAAGATTCAGACATCTCTTACCATTAAGAATCTTCAGCTCTTGTTTCATAGCCTTGAGCTTTTGGATACAAATGTATTGCTTAGTCCCATAACATCCATGCTCCAATCCCTTCTTTATTGCTTCTTAAAAACCCTCCATGTTAACTAGAAAATTATTAAATCTGAAAGGGTGTTGGACTCTAAGGCGGTGAACAAGTTTACTATCTTTATAGGAGTATGATTTGAAATATCAGGGTCTAGGAATTTTGCTGAGCTTCTTGAGAAAGAATTTAGCCATTCCACATTTACCAAAACTCTATCCAGTTTTTTTTTCCTGATGTGCCAAATAGAACTTTACTTATTTGTCCAAGTAAACTTATGACCTTTAGCCTTTAGATCAATAAGTTCCACCTCCTGCATGCAGTCAAATTTATCAGGGGAGTAGTTGAGTAGGTTACAATTTCCTTCAGCCTCTGACCTGTACAAAGTAGTGTTAAAATCACCACATACCATCCAAGGGGAATTTACTGAAGGCTTGATCCTTCTAAAGTAATTCCATAGGTCAGTTCTTTGGAATACAGTGTTGAAACCATAGACAAAAGTAGCTAAAACCCAAGAATTTTCCAATTTGAAATAAAGCATAGTGTGAATATGCTACCGACTTGATTCCAGCACCTCTAGTTTCAAAAAGTTACCATCGTAAGCTATAATGATCCTTCCATAAGCATGACTTTGATGGTTAGTAATGAACTGCCAGTTGCTGCCTAAACAACCCAATTTATTCAAATTTCCTTCTTTAATTTTAGTCTCTAACATACAAAATATCCAAGGATTTTCCTTTAGCACAAAATCCCTTAAAGCATAAAGCTTTAAAGGATTATTTATTCCACACACATTCCATACAATTAAAGTCATAATCAATTGGCTTTATCTTTGGAGCTTTTCCTATTGCTCCTACTACTTTTCCGAGAGGTGACCTGCTCAAACTGCTCCTTTTGATTAATTCCTTTTAGCACATCAACCCTTGATAGACCTTACTCATTCTGATTAACCCCTGAATAACCTTCATTTTGATTAGTACCAATAGATTCCGGATCATTTTCTTCTTTATTCAAAGTAGACTTGCAGAAATCTTTTGAAGGATTTTTGAGAATTTCGTTTTGCTGAACGAAAACTATAATTTTCTCCTCTGGGATGTCCTTCTTTATGTTGGTGGAGTCATTTACTATCTGAACCATATCTTGATTTTCTACTTCTTGTTCTATCTCCTCCGTCTCCTTCATATCTTTAGTCACATTCTTTCCTATTCCCATCAGTTCCAAGTAATCACCTTTGATGAAGAGCTTTCCCGTCGGTTTCCATTCCTCGCCTTGAGCTCTAAGAGATGGTTTACATTGATAAGTCACCATGACTTTATCTTCTCTTAGAGAATTTTCATCCGCCAATCTTAGGATAGGAATACTATCCTTCAATTCATTAGCCAAATCCATACTTATACATAATCGAGCAAAACCAACTCTTTTCCTCAAAGCAATAATTTCATCCATATAGATTGGTTTCCCCAAGTAACTTGCAAGCATACTCAACCCCTTTGTAGTCCAATCCTTCAAGGGGATATTGTGAATATTCACCCATAGGGGAATGTTCTTCGTTCTAATTTTTTCAAGCTCCATACCTGGCTGCCAATTTTGGAGAAATAGAGGAACATGAGAGATATACCAGGGACCCTCTTCTATAACCGTTTGAGCTTCCTATTTAGAAGAAAAGATAAAAATTATGTTGTCTTCTTCAGTTAGTATTACCTCCATAAGCCCTTTTCCTTTTCAATTCCTCACAGCTAATACTTATATGGCCGGAAATGTTGGCCTTTTTTCCATGAAGAAGCCCACAAAAGTAGCTTCCCATATTTTAGCTCCTTGCTATAAAACTTCTAAACTAGGAGCCATCATTAGTTTACCATCCTTCTCTACAGGAGGGCTGAAAATCAAAGAAGAGTCTGAGTTATCTCCAACAACTTGTTTCCATGTTTTCCTAATTCCTTTAGCATTGTCTCCTGCGGTAGGGTTAGCTCCTTTAGGAGAATCGACAGCCATTGCAAGGGCAGGGGTAGTTGTAAAAAAGGACGGGGAAGAGGGGGAAGGAACATCGGGTTTAGGAGGGGAAGGAAGAGTAGATTTAGAATTAGGGTTAGGGTTAGGGTTAGGGTTAGGGTTAGGGTTTGGTGGGTTGTTCTGTTGTATGGTTGAAAGCAGGGTTGGAAAATCTGTATCCATGTTTGGGGATTAAATATTTTGGTTTTTTTTTTCTAATTTGCAGGTTTGGGCAAGATGAAGAAATTTGAAGAGAGAGCAAGCCATTTCGATTGTTTTGCTGTGTGGGAGATATGGAAATGGTTGGGGGAAGGAACGTGGGAATGAAGGAAGCATTGTTAGGGTTCAAGAGGCGGAAAGCCTAGTATATTCAGGTGACGACCATTCTTCCGACCAACAACTTAGGATAGAAGACCAACTCCTCTAACACGCGACATTTGATGATGTCTAGTAGTATTAATCTTACCTTTAATTAGTAGAGAGATTGTTTCTGAATGATCAACATAAAAAGGAGAAAAATAAAATAAAATATTAAAATTTAAATAATAATAATAATAATGAATTAAAATTTTAAACATAAAATTTAAAAATTACAAATACAAATTACAAATAATAATAATAAATAATTAAGATTAAAAAAAAGCCAGCTTAAGCTAAATTTTTAATATGTAAGCGCTACCTGCCTCTTATTATTATTATTACAATAAGAAAAAGTTAAAAGACTAATGGAAACTACAAAAAAAAAAAAAAAAAAAAAAAGAAGTTGGGCCAACGGCCATTCACTGCCCAGATACCGAAAATAAGAGATGATCCGTACCATATGTAGACCCTAAGCTGTCTCTTTCTCTGATAAATTGAGAAAAAGACAGAATCGCAATTGGAGGATTGCAGATTAAAGCAATCTTGATGTGATGAAGAAAGATCAACAACCGAGACCGAAATATCATCAATCACGAAATCTGGACCGTTTGATCGTTTGTGGATATCTATACACATCCCACCCCTTGTAGTTGTGGTCCCCAACCTCCAACTATCACATCTAATCAGTCCAAGTTAATTCCGGTCTGAATTGGAAACAATCCCATAAAAAGAACAACCTAAACAAGTTTGCATAAACGGCATAAACCCATTAACCTTCTGACACTTGTCGGCTCGACCCTCGTGAAAGAAGAGAACCTTAATATCATTATCATTATTAATCTATCAAATAGGTATGATTTCAGAAACAAACCATTAAAATCTGGAATAGTTTAAATTTTCAACTCAATTTTATAATTTTTGATTTGATTTATTTTAATATTTTTATTTTTAAATTTTGATTAATTTATTAATTCATAAATTATTATAAATTCAAAATTAATAATTCAACAATATTTTTTAAATTAAGAGTTAGGGCATTTTGTTCCCGTTAAGGTAATCCAACTTACGCGACTTAATTTTATTCACATATTTATTTTACAAAATAATAACCAGTTAATCCACTGACCCAGATGTTAAAGTTACTTAGGTCATCTCCAACCATTCTAATAAAAATTTGGTATTACGCAACTTAATTTTATTCACATATTTATTTTACAAAGTAATAACCAGTTAATCCACTGACCCAGATGTTAAAATTACTTAGGTCATCTCCAACCATTCTAATAAAAATTTATACCAAATTTAGTATAAAAAGAGAATATTCTATGAATTATTAAAATAAATCACAACAAAAAGTGTAAAACCGAACTGAAAATTTGAATAATTCAAGATTTTTACAATTCTAATTTTTATTAATTAATAAATTATTATAAATTAAAATAAATTAATTAATTTTCATTCAATAATATTTTTTAATTTGATAACACCCTAACTTCAATTCGAGTTTTGGGTAGCAAAGTGGTATCAGAGCTTTACATGTGACTCCCACGTCTTGTGTTCGAATCGTTGTAAAAACTATCCTACGTTCCAACATTACTGGGGCTGATAGTTCGGCCTCAGAAGTGTGGGCTACCGCAGAAAGGTGATGAGCTTATAAGATTTGATAAAGCCCTACCTTCAACTTGAACACTTTATTCCGTGAAGGTAGTCCAATTGTGTGCCACTTAATTTTATACACATATTTATTTAAAAAAGTAATAACCGATTAATCCTCTAACCCACATGCAAAGCAAATCAAATTTTGTGTTCTACTTATTATATTTCAATTTTATTTTATTAAAAGATTTAATAAAACATAATAAAAATATCATAATCCAAACGAGAGATTTGATCGAATGCAAAATTACTTACCACGTTGAAAGGTAACACGTCTCATCTTTAATAATACAAAATTACAATCACTAGTCTTTTCACTTACATTCATAATTTACAAATTATGAAAATCACTCCATAACTTATAAATCACGAAACCACTCTATAACGTATAAGTCACGCATATATTTCAAATAAATCATTTTACAAATTTAAAGCATTATTTTACATGTATATTAAATTTAATTAATTTTATATCATTTTTCTCGTAATAACGTAAGGACTATTTTTTTATTATTAGACTTTAATATAACATTATTTTAGAATATGAATGAATTTAGAATTAATAAAATATAATAGCAATAATTGAGCAATAGTTAAATAATACTACATAAACAACAATAAAAACACTCAATATAAATTTCGCTCTGGCGTGAGATATGATAAAGTCTAATAATATGCAACCTTATCCATAATTATAAAAATAATATAAAAATTAAAATATTTTTCATATAATAACAACAACAAAAAAACAACCTAATAAAAATATTGTCGATATGTGAAGTATGGAAAGGTTCAGTAGTATGCATTCTTATCTTTAATTAATAAAGAGAATGTGTTCGAATGACCCACATAAAAAATAAATAAAAATTATAAATCAATTTTAATTTATTTTACAGTTTTTTATATTTTAGATTTAGAAAACCAATAAAGCAATGAAATTGATTAAAAATTTCTTCTAAATGTAAAATATAAAAATCTATAAAATAAATTAAATTTAATCCTATGATACATTAAAGAGAGAGACTTGAGGTGATGACTGCATATGCATGGTCCCCAGTTCCCATGTGAAGGGAAATAAGTTTGCGGGTGTGGAGAAAGATGGCACAAAAGCCGCAATGATCAACTCTCAATGCGTTTTCGACCAGTCATTGGTTGCTTCCTATGTCTGATCGTACGGACATACAGTGTCATGTTTCCAACCTTGTACTATGTATTCTCCTCCGTTACCAACCATTACCATTTACCACAGTGTTGCTTCTTTAGGTGCTAACCCTACTACTGCCCCCGCTCCCCTTCCTCTCTCTCTCTCGCACCACTCATGACCTAACCCGAAAGAAGAGTTGAAAAGAAGAAGAAAAGTGTCAACATCTTCCTTTTCTATTTTAAGTCTGTTTTTTATTATTTTAATCTGCTTTTTATTTACCTTTTTTGGTGCAAAATGTTCTTCTTTGACGTGGGCTTTTCTAAATCAAGGAAAGGATGAGGTTGTTTTCAGCCTTTGGTTGAATAATCTCTGATGTACAGTGATATAGCGTAAGGTTTGTTTCTTTATGTAGGTGGGTTTTGGAGGTGCTTGGATAAAAGGTGAGAATATGTATGAATATGGAAAGATATGGTTGGTTTTTGTAGATTCTAGATAGCTAGAAGAGGAGAGAATCGATCAAACTTCATGTCCTGGAATAGAAATTAGTATTTACTCATAAGCATATCAAGGTTTTTTTTCTAGTTTTTTCCCTTTCCTGGTACTTACTTGTGTTTCATCAACTGGTTTTCTGGGTCTTTGCCTATTTGGTAAGATTCTGTCAAATCTCTCTTTGACCCTTTTGTATTTACTGCATAATCTTAGGTTTGGACTGATGTGAGGCCATTGTTAGAATTCAGAACCATTTCAGTGGGATCTCGTTGCTGTAGTTGTAGGTTTCTTTCTGTAACAGCAGATTAATTCGGCTGACATCTTCATTTTCACTGGTTTGGGTTTTGCCCTCTTATTAAGTTTCTTCCTGCTTCTGGTCTTTGGCTGCTTCGGTTAAGTTACAATTTGTACGGTGTTTCATTGATCAATCCAGGAACTTTGCTTCTTTGACTTTTTTTTTCAGACATTGTTATCTTGTGAAACTAGCCCGTTTGATGAGTTTTTTCATGATGAGTTTTGCCTTCAGAACTGTTTCTTTTCATGGATTTTGATTCAACAGAATTGATAAAGTTCTGTTTTCTGTGTTCAGCTTCATATATATAGACTTGTGAAGACATTGATATAGAGGTCGAGATGGTGAGAGGAAAGACTCAAATGAGGCGTATAGAGAACGCCACAAGCAGGCAAGTCACCTTCTCCAAACGCAGAAATGGCCTCCTCAAGAAGGCCTTTGAGCTCTCAGTTCTTTGCGATGCTGAGGTTGCTCTTATCATCTTCTCACCAAGAGGGAAGCTTTATGAATTTGCAAGCTCAAGGTATGACCTTTTTTTCATTCATCTTAATTTGAAATTTCACTTCCTTTATATCTTAAGAACCTCGTTCCTTGTTCTTGGGGCAATTGAATTCTGCAGTATCTTTTCTGGATCCATCGATGCGTGGTAAAGTTCTCTTACATCTTAGGGTTATGTTCATGGCCTCCTCAACCTCTCTTATCTCTCGCTCCTTCATACCCACCACAAGAACAGGCACAAACAATCTCAGATCTTGATCCTAGTCGATCAGATCTTTACAGATTCTCTTCCTGATACCTTAGTGCACCTCCTAGAGATTCTGTCTTCGTTCTCATTTCATGTTTTGGAGGGGAAAAAAAAGTAATCATAACGACAATCTTTATCAACTAGGCCATGGTCTTCACCAGCTTGGTTATAGGGCTAAGCTAAGAGCTGAAGGACTCTTAGTTTTAACTTTGTACTAAGAAGCTATACTTAGGTTTTAGTACACAAATGGCAGTAGGTTTTACTTTAAGTGAGCGATTTTCTGGGTGACATGACATGCAACCGAAACACTGAACTCTTTGGGTAAAGAGAATCATCTTCACCAACTGATCAGCAAGTTGTGTGTTCTTATGGCTGATTCATGGTTTCCATGTCTGAATATGTCACGAATCAGGATAATTAAGTCCAAGGTGTCCTTACTTAATCAAGTCTTTTCAGTATCATAAAACTGATAAGACCCTAAGACACAAACTAGCTCCGAGGTAAAAAGAGAGAAGATGAAGGAGAGTAAAAGTTTCAACCTTATTATGCAATGTGTTATGTGAAGATCAAGTTGTCCATTGATTGCATTATAAAGTTCAAGCTCCTATTAGAAAAAAGAAAATCACTGTATCCAAGTAAGATTGCTATTATATGTTTTAGATATTAGCCTTATGCTTTCAAGTTCAGAACTTTGAAATAGAAACAACATGAGTTCTTCTTTCTTGCTTTATATAGTCATCATTTTGGTGATTCTCGTAACTATGCTATGCCTATTTAGATCTTGAGTATGATGTGTGTGAATTGAAACAAATGCGTATACCTTCCACTTGCTACAATGTCCTGACCTCATCTTTGCCTTTTTAAGCTCCTCTTGTGTGGTGGTGTTGATCTTTAGGGTTTGTGTTCACTAATGACGTATGGTTGTCCTTCTTTGTTCTTTGTGTTGAAGCATGCAAAGCACTATCGAACGTTATCAGAGGCACATAAAAGACCATCAAATCAGCAAGAAACCTACTGAAGAAGACGTGCAGGTGACTCTACTCTTCCCATGCAACATACAAATTGCTCACTTCCTAAAGTTTGGATGATGATGAAGTAGAATGTTGAGATAAGTCTTAAATTAGGGTACTTGACCTTGTGATTTTAGTAAGTTAGAAAAAAAATAATCTTTAAAATTATCAAAATTTTTCATGATTTTAATTAAAAAAACTATTTTTCTTAGATTTTTATCCAAAAAAATAACAGTAAAATACACATATGATATGAACAATGTATGTCCATCAATCAAATGTTGTGGACATGATAATCTAATTTAGTTCCTAAATTCAATTTGAATCAATTAAATCCGACTCAAATTAATAATTTAAGATAATTAAAATAAATCATTAGTTTAAGTTGGGTTTAATGAATGCAGAGTTAGTCCAAATCGAGTTTAATAGTTAAGTCGGAAGTCATATTGATTATATTTGAATTTAGAGTTAGTCCAAATCGAGTTTAATAGTTAAGTCAGAAGTCATATCGGTTATATTTGAATTTAGAGTTAGTCCAAATCGAGTTTAATAGTTAAGTTGGAAGTCATATCGGTTATATTTGAATTCAGAGTTAGTCCAAATCGAGTTTAATAGTTAAGTCGGAATTCAGAGTTAGTCCAAATCGAGTTTAATAGTTAAGTCGGAAGTCGTATTGGTTATATTTGATTGACTTATGTGTGATATATGTTCATATTATGTATGCTATATTTAATAGAAGTATAAGAAAAATATTTTTTAAAATATTAAAGATTTTTTAAAAATAAAAGAGTTATTTAGTTATTAAAATTAAGGATACCCCTTAAATTAATAAAGAACATTATGTGCCTAATCCATTTCTTATACACATAGCAGCGGTTGAGGACAGAAGCAGCAGAGATGTTGAAGAAGATAGAGTTTCTTGAAGTCTCTAAACGGTTGGAAGAACTAATGATAAAACACTTTCTGGTTGAAGTTTCCATTTTCTCACAACATCCTGAAGTTGAAGTTCGAATCTGACATTGTTGTCTCAGGAAACTCCTTGGAGAAAATCTAGGATCATGTACTCTTGAAGAACTGCAACAGATAGAGCAACAGCTGGAGAGGAGTGTAAGCTGTATTCGAGCTAGAAAGGTTACTGACGCCATTAATTATAAGCTTGTGTGTTTGCTTATATCACATACTTATCCGATGAATCTGAAAGTCTTGATCTTTTTGCTTGTTACAGAATCAGGTGTTCAAAGAACAGATTCAGAAACTGAAGGAAAAGGTAGAATCTTCAACAAAATCACAACTTGCTTTATATATTAAGTTTAATATATAAAAATTTTAAAAGACATGTTTTGTGTGCGTGTTTGTTTCAGGAGAAGGCGTTGTTAGTTGAAAACACAAAGCTGTCTGAAAAGGTAAAGTGAGAAGTTTGGATCTATTTGCCTGATAAAAACAACAGGAACTCATAACTCTGAACTCAGAACATGATCATTATGATTGAAACTGATGAATCTTGATTAGTACTTCAAATGGTAATGGTTAATGAAGTTTGGGACTTTGAATTGTTAGTGTGGGGTGCGACCATGGGAAGGGTCCAAGAATAATCACGAAGAAAACTTACCAAATGAAGGAAGTAGTAGTCCGGTTTCGGATGTGGAGACTGAGCTCTTCATCGGACCACCGGAAACAAGAGTCAAAGGTTTACCTCCGCCTTCACGACCACAACGTTGATTGATAAGGCTGCCCTTTTTATTCTTTTTTCTTTTTTGCTCTTGTCGTCGGTATATATGTATGAATAAATATGTATTAGTTGCTCTATTGAATATGTTGAGCTGCGCAAGCAAATAAGGGCAACAAGTAATGTTAATGTAAAACACTTTATTGACTGGTGACAATTGTGATTTCTTGTTTAATTTTCTTCGTCAAATATTAGGAATGACAATAGTCGGGCTAAAATTTCTGCTGGGGTTCGAGTTTGAGGTAGGCTCGAGCTCGAACTAAACTCGGCTTAGCCCGACATGTTTTTTATTTTTATTATTAGGAATGACAATAGTTGGGCTAAAATTTCTGCTGGGGTTCGAGTTTGAGGTAGGCTTGAGCTCGAGCTCGAACTAAACTTGGGTTAGCCCGACATGTTTTTTATTTTTATTAAATAAAAATAAAATTCGGGTCCATCCTGAAACATAATTGTTTGAAACAATTAGGCCTAAGGTTCGATCTATTTGGGACTGACTTGTTGATTTCAGATTGGGCTATGGTGAGAGCTTTAGTCCGACTTGAACCCAAATCTTTTGAAAAAGATTAGGCCTAAGGCACGGTTAATTCGAGCTTGACAAGTTGACCTCGTATCAGGTAAGCAGATTGGGCTTAGTGCTTGTTTGGTTGAGTTTTTAGAAGGTGAATAAATATTCTTTTATTGCAAAAGTTTTTTTTTAAATAAGTGTTTAGTTGTAAAATGAAAAGGTATTTTTTTAGTAGATATAACTTTTTTGACAGTTAAAATATAACTTTTTAAAAAGTTCAAATTTGAAGCTTTTAAAAAAAGTTCTTCATTTTAACTTTTTCGAGTAAACCTTTTTTGGACGTTTACGTTTATAACTCGAATTCCATTTTCTTCCATTTTTACCACAACCCACCTTTGGAGATGCACACTATATTATTCTAATCATTGATGTCGTTCGAGTTTACCAACTCCCCAAATTTGCGGCAATCAAACCATCACCGTTCATCCCTCTTTTTCGCTTCGATCCATTGGCACAGAGATGCCGATGGCCGCTTCCGCCATCTACTTCTTAAATCTTCGCGGCGACGTCCTAATCAACCACCTCTATCGCGACGACATTGAGTAATCTTTTTCACTTTTACATTTCTTTATCTGATAATATTGAATTTATGGGAACTTTGAGACTTAAAAGATCCGAATTTATGCACTCATGACTGTTCTTTTTAATCATTCTTTCCCTTATAGTGGGTGTTTTTTCCATGTGCATGTTGGAGGTCTTCGTATGTTTTTGTTTATATCCGATATTAGTTTAGCTCTGGCTTCATGTCAAGTTTTTTTATCAAGAAAAGAAGAATATTGATGTTAATCATGTGGAACTCATGGCATTTGCTATTGAATTTGTAATGTTCCCTTCTCTTTAACTCTTTTTTTCTAAACCAATTCCTTAGCTGTAACTTATAGTTGATCTTTTACAAAGTTGTTATGTAATATTTCTTTCAGCAGGAGTATGGTGGATGCATTTCAGATGCATATTATGCAAACTAAAGAACTTGGTACATGCCCTGTGAAGCAGATTGGAGGTTGCTCCTCCTCTTATATGAGAATAAGCAATGTCTATATTGTAATTATTGTAAGCAGTAATGCTAATGTAGCTTGTGCTTTCAAGTTTGTTGTTGAGGTAACTTTCTTCCAAGCAAGTTTGTTTATTCTTGATTTTGGCAAATCATTCTATTCATGAAAGACCTAATAATAGTTGAATTCTTTCAAATCAAATGAAAAACCATGGAAGAGTATTGTTTCTAGTCCAAACTGTTCACTATACACAAAATTATTTATGGCATAAACGCCTCTGGCATACGAGTAAAGAGGTTGACAAATCTCACAGGCATGAGAAATTTTAAAGATTTTTAAGCGATTCATTAATAAATTCAAAAACCACCATACTATTTTCAACGTCAGATTGGGCAAGGGCCAAGGAGTCTGCATAACTTTTAATTCATAGGCCTAACTTTATTCCGTGTACTGTGTACTATCACTAAATCATGGTGGTTTTTTTAATATATTCTGGTTAGATATATTTTTATTTATGTTTCATATGTTTTAAAATTGTATAATAATTAATATATTGTACTTTGCATATTGTTTAATATATTTTAAATAATATTTATATGCATAAATAATTTTTATTATAAAATAAAAAATAGTTAAAATTAAAAATATTTTTTATTTTTATGATGTGTGAAGCTCTTTTAAAAAAGCTTTTTTTTTAAATGACAGCCAAACAGTCAACTGACTTCTTAAAAAATTCTTTTTAGAAAAGTTCTACTGCCAAAAGTTCTACTACTATAAGCTCATCCAAATAGGCTCTTAAAAGTGTGTAAATTTTAAAGTTTTTTTTAATTAAGTGCCAAAATTTTTAAAATTTTCAATTGGACAACAAATCTTTTAAAACCTTAACAATTTAGTTTAAAAAGGTTATTTTTATAATGTAGCATATCTTCCAAATGTCAGGTAGATGTCTATCTATTAATCAAATCAATAAAAACCAACATTTTGGATTGAATTTTCAAGGTTTTAAAAAGGTAGTCATTAATTGAAAATTTAAAACCTTAAGTATTGAATTGAAAAAAATTCAAAAAGTCAAGCATTTTAAGATTAATTATCTCAATTTTAAACGATAAAAACTTTTATGGAACCTAGTTTAGTTCAAGTATATTCTGTTATTCAAGAAATTTATGGGCTAGAGGGGGATTTTGTTTATGTTCTAGTCTGATGGATTTTGTTTATGTTCTAGTCACACTTGTGCATATTCAAAAGGTATTACTTATGAATGAGCTGGTGTTTTTTGTCCCTT
>JAOSBP010000009.1:21442659-21454454 GCA_027563825.1 Erythroxylum mucronatum
GTAGATATGGCCTCGTGCAACAATCAGAAGCATGAATCGCAATAGGTTGGAAGTATAAAGCAAACGACGTAGCACAGGAGTGAATAGCAGAAACAGAGAAGTGTGGGTTTAAAGGGCATGAACAGTAATACCATTGGACCATGTTGGACCAATGGTGGTTGACAAATAAAATTCCTTTATGTTTTGATAATTATAAATTGTATAGAATTGGTTAAGAAATTATTTAAGGTATTTTGGACTACTATTAATAAAGGATTAATGCAAATCAACATAATAATAATCTACAAGAGATAGACACAATGACAATATTCAGAAGATAGACAACGTGCAAAAGATGATTATTGTGAAGATTGTGGATAGAGATTTCAAATTAGTATTTTAACAAAAAGAAGATTGAAGCTTATCTGCAATATGTTCGTTGGAGCAAGCACCAATCCACTAGAACATTTCCAGTCGACTGAAAACAAGAGATTTGTAAGTTGTATAATTGTTCCAGTCGACTACACATCATTCCAGTCGACTGAGATCATTCCAGTCGACTGTTCGAAAAGCGGAGATGATTTTTTCATAAAAACCGTTGGTTCCAGTCGACTAGCATCCCTCGACCAGTCGACTGGCAGCACATCAAATAACATTCTGACTAATTCAATGATTCTAAAACGGGAAGAAAATCAGTGTCAACGTTCATAAGAGATCTTCAACCAAGAGGATTTTACAACGTCTATAATCCTCTGGAGCATGCTAATAAAAGGAGCAACTTCAAAGAATCGACGATTGCAGTCATAGCAAAGCATACTGATTTTTTATCATCATTTTATAGCTCTCAAATTGCTTTTAGCCCATTCAATTCTATCTAGCTGTGCTGAGCTTTGTCAATTTACAATTTCAATCATCCTTATTGTGTGTTGAGTGATTAGTGAAAAATCACTGGTAAGGTAAGATTTGTGCCGGAACTCAAATCGAACTGTGAGGTGTAGCTTGAGCCGAAAATCAAGTGGGTTGTAAAAAGTTCACACTGAACTAAAAAGTGTACAGTAAAGTGGTTTGCCAAATCCTAAGCGAGAGCTTAGGTAGAGGACGTAGGTCTTAGCACCGAACTTCTATAAAAACAGTGTTTGTCATTCTTCTCTACTCTCTTTGTTTAATTTATTTGATTGTTTGCGTATTAACTTGTTAATTTTTGTAGATCTTTGCGAAAAAGATTAAACGATCTATTCAACCCCCCTTCTAGATCGCTTTCAGACCAAAGATTAAATTGCCACATCAGTGAATAATAGAGAGAAACTAGCTTGCAAGAGTGTAACGAGTAGAAACAAGGCCAAAACGCAGATGTTTGGTCAATAATTAAAACGATAGAGGTGTGACTGGTAGGATAACCCTAATCTTTATTTATCCTATCAGCTACAGTAGCGAGAGAGGAGAAACATAGAAAGCTTGTAGTAGAACCAACGAGAGTGGCGGTAGAAGAGAAGAGGGCTGGCGACATAAACAAAAGAACAATGCTCGTGACAGTCCCAAATAGTTAGGAAAAATTGTGATGTTGGCTAACTAAACTCTTATTTCTTAGTTTACGGAATCCTAATTATTGAACTATGAATGTTGTGAGACTTTCGTTTTTTATTTCAATCGATTTATTAGTCAAGTATTAATTATTTTTTCTGAGTTATTATTTGATTGATTGATTTTACAACTAGGTGCGCAACTAGTTTGTGATTTTATTCACTAGATTAAACAGGTTGACGTTCAATTCATTTAATCAAAAGTAGTGACTAGAATTTTTGTCTACTACGTTAGGGACATGATTCTAGAAAAAATAGTTGTCTAGGCTAAATATACATAGTATGTATGTTGTCTACTTTGTCGATTTTCTTGATTTGTAAAGCTATTAATTAATTAAATCTGATATCGTATCCAGGTTATTGATTGATAAGGATTAATTTGAATACATGTTTTGGTTAACTAAACATAAGAGAAAATAGGTAAAGAAATTTACCACAACGAATACTTAACTAATAAATTGATTATTTTTAGTGCCGATGATCAACGCAAGTTCAACAATGAAGGAAACCAAAAACCAAGATTTGTTCCTATTGATTGTTAGATTCTCATTGTTTTGTTATTAGTTATTTTTCAATTTTGTATTTTAATTAAATTCAGTTTAAATCACAATTTAAAACCTCACTTTTATTGCGTAACTACTAACGTCTAAATTTCTCATAGGAACGATCCCTACTTTTCACTACTACATTAATTTGTATTGCACAAAGTTAGTTTCTTTTTATATTTGGTTGCAGGCGACAGCAGTCACCAACTTGATTCAAAGTTTAAAATATATCGTTTTAATTATAATTAATAATTTAAGATTTGAATAACAAAACATTATTTTACAAATCATATTAAATGTTTTGAGGTCGAAGCCAATTAAACTAAGTTTCAATTTAGATTGGATTAGATTTAGTCTAAAGTAAATTATTATTCTTAAATTTATTTATTTATTTAATTTTTTTTTGGTAAGATATACCATGATTATGTTATATTTTGGAGGATAATGAATAAAGCTAAAAAAATGTATGTTAAAGAAGTTATTTAAATAATGAAATATCATGGTTTTAGAAAATTTGGCTTAAAAGGATACCAAATCATAGATCATTGTGACTGAGTCAGATCTAATTAAATCGAATTAGTTATGTCATGATCATTGTAATAAGTTGAATCAGATTAGATCGAATCAATTTTATCATACTTATCATAATAATCATAATAAGTCGAATCAGATTGAATTGGATCAATTATGTCATAATTATTTGTAACAAGTCGGGTTGAATTGAATCGGGTCAATTATGCCATCCTTGTGTAGGATTGGCTTATGCTTGAAACTAAAGCGTGAGCTAAGTGAGCTCTTTCTTTTCTAGGCCCAGTTAATTATCGTAACAAGTCGGGTTGAATTGAACCGAGTCAATTATGCCATCCCTGAGTAGGATTGGCTTATGCTTGAAACTGAAGCGTGAGCTAAGTGGGCTATTTCTTTTCTAGGCCCAGTTAATTATCGTAACAAATCGGGTTGAATTGAACCGGGTCAACTATGTCATCCCTCTATAGGATTGGCTTATGCTTGAAACTGAAGCGTGAGCTAAGTAGGCTCTTTCTTTTCTAGGCCCAGTTAATGAGAAAAATTGATCATATGCCCATACAAATCCAAGCCCTAATAGGATTTGCTTCGGGAGAGCAACCAGAAAGAAAGCTCCATAGAAGTGAAGATATGGCGGGAGTCAGTGAACCACCTAAGAGACGACCTATGCCTCCCCCACCAAGAGGTCCTCCTCCTGTTCAGCCCGTCGATCGCGAGAAGGTGAACTCTTAATCTTAAAAAGAAAACAAGAGATTATCTAAGTTTTTGCGCCTTTAAGTTCTGTTGATTTTTTAGGGTTCTTACTCTTCAACTTGAATGCAGCATTTTTAACCAAAGCAAAGCATACTGTTAATCGTGACCATTTTTAGCTGTTATGGATTTTGGTTTTTTTGTAATTTTTAAATTTTTTTTCTTGCAGACATGTCCTCTGTTGCTTCGGGTATTTACCAAGGTACGTACGTTCAACCTCTTCTATCTTTTCGATTTGTAAGCTACAGTGTGGAGATTGCATTCTATTACTGTCCGCTTGGTTGCTGTATGATCTCATGAAACAAATTTAGAAGCTTGCTGTTATTGTATTATTGTAGGGCTTCAATATCTGTGTTTTTATAGTGTTTATCATTCTTGTTCTTGTTGATCCAGTGAAAGGGTCTCCAGATTCTTACCTGTGTTTTGAATGGGTGAAATTTTTGACAGATGGGGAGTCATCACACCAAGGAAGATTTCGCAGTGAGAGGAAAGGAGCCTAAGGATGAGGTTCAAATATACACGTGGAAAGATGCTACTCTTCGTGAGTTAACCGATCTGGTATGTTGTTGAAATGATCTGGTTGTTTATAATATGTGACATATTGGCAAATATGATGTCGCTTTGTTCGCTGCATGGCATTGCTTTATGTAGTCCATGTTTTTGCTACTCTTACTTTGTGTTTAATGCTTTTGTGCTTATACTAACAGTCCATTTGATCAATTTCACAGGTTAAAGAAGTGGCTCCTGCAGCAAGGAGAAGAGATGTCAGACTTTCTTTTGCTTTTGTTTATCCTGATAAAAATGGCCGTTTTGTGGTTCGAGAGGTTAGTCTATCTTAACCTTCTATGTATCTGTTCCGAAAAAAGTAAATGTTTTTGTTCAACATTAGTTCCCAATTTCTTCCCTTATACAAACACAGAAACAAATGTCTATGGCTTCGCTTATCAGCATTCCTATGCATAAATTTTGGTGTCTTTTTCTGTGATCATGTGTCTATGTGTGCATTTGTTTGCCTCATGGAGTAAATGCTGTGTTGGTTGGAACCAAAATAGTGTTAACGTTGACTTCATAAGTGCATATCTTCAGAATCTCTTGATGCACAAGTGTATGATTGTATGCACTATTCACTTCATTGTAGGTGGGGAAAACATTCTCTAACAGAATTGGGAAGTTAGATGATGCCAAAGCATTGGCAGAGCTTGGATTCCAGGTTCGGCTTGAGTTTCGTTTTAGGGGCCCTATTTTTTAGTCCCCATTTTGAATACGTTATGAATTTGTCTGTCATTTCCACAGATTGGAGATTACTTGGATGTGGCAATTCTGTAAGAAAGATCTGTCTTGGATGCTTCAGTTCTGTAGAAAGCAGGTTTTGGAAACTTTTCAAAATTATAGTTACTTTGCACACTAGTAGGTTTAAAGTTTTGAATTGATTTTGTGCTTGAGATGTATGGTGTGATCAGTTAGATGATGTTGACGGTTTATTTGGCGAACAAAAATTGGGTAACTTTGAGAAAAAATTTAGAAGTGTAAAATTGACAGCACAGTAGCAAAGAGTAGTATGGACCACTTGGGCCTGATTGTCCAGGCCATTTCCTTCCCTGACTATGAAGAGGACTATAAGCATATTCCTTGCTTGTGTGTTTGTGTGTCCGTGTGGGCACTTTCAAACATACATGTAATGAAGTTGTGATCTAGTCATTGGATGCCAAAGTTTGAACTTGGAAGTTGATGATGAAGCATTTAAGAGATAACTTTTCTCTAAGGTGGCATTTGAACTGGAAAGATTCTAATTTTCTTTAAAATATAAATTATCTAAAATAAACCAAGAGTCTTAAAGCACTGTGTGCCTAAAAAAGAGTATTGAAACGGTGCCGTATTAAATGTTTGGGTGTATATTGAGATTAGAAGGAGAGCCTTGGAGCAACTGGTGTCACTAGTTCACAACCTCTTTGTAAAAGCTTCCAAAACTTCTTAATACCAATAACTTGTGGAAGCGAAAATAATGGGCAAATGGGTTAGACTTAGTTGTATAATTAATTTAGGATTGATAAATTTTTGTTTAATTTTTTGAAATCAAGTTATTTTAAATTAAAATAATATTATTATAATCATATCATTTATTTAACCAAATTAGGGGTGTTTTGTTATTAATTTAGTTCATTAATTTTATTGTTAAAATCAATTAATTTATTATTTAATCTACTAGTTTTTGTAAACTAATTAATTTTATAAACTAAAAAATCAATTAATTGGCATCTAACACTTTTTTAATTAAAATTTAAAATTTTCTATTAAGAAGGACAAATGTTTCAATCATTTTTTAAATTATTCAATTTTATTTAATATTTAACCGATTTTATAACGGTCTAATACCTGTTAAATCCTTTAAACCTTAAACCTTGTTTTGCTTATTTAACTTCCGGATTTTGAAAATATTGCTTAATATTGAATATTTATGGAATATATAATAAATTAATAATTTCGAATAAAATCTAAGATGTTTTATTTCATCATATACTGCTCAAATCCTTACTTTGTTATTGTATTAGCAAAAAATATGCAGTATTCATAGATAAAATTAGGAATATACTTTTAATATAGAATCAGAAGAGGCTACCAGAACAATTGGTGGCAAACCACAGCAAGTCCAAGAATCCAGGAGTTTTTATAATACATAGACTGAAGGAGAACAAAGCCAGAAAGAGACAATCAATCACAGAGATAAAGAAGAAGAAGAAGAAGAAGCTACACCATGCATCTACACATTCACTTCTTCGTTTTGATGCTTATAATTCTCTGGTCATCTCTTTTATTAATCCTTTTTCTGTTCAAGCCAGATTTTGAAGCTATCCAGGGTTTTCATGTCAGCCCTGTAATCCTTCTGCGTGAATTCTAGAAAACTTGGCCATGTGAAGTCTGGATACTTTCTGGGACTTTCAGGGTCGACTAGGATTTCTGGTGGTTTCACTACTTTCTCCATGTTTGGTGATAAGAAAAATGCCAATGATTTCCTTGCTGTTTTCTTGTTCACCACCGCTCTGTGCAAGCAACTCTTGAACTTACAGTTGGATAGTGCCTGAAAAGACCAAACTTAACCAACTTCTTGTTACATGGTAACTTGCTCTTTAATATGTTAATGGAAGTGTGAAACTTACCATGAATGTGTCGCCGATGTTGACAACAAACGCTTGTGGATCAGGATTTATGGATCTCCAACTTCCATCGACCCACACCTGGAAGCCACCAACTTGATCCTGATGGAGGATAGTTAAAGAAGTAGGATCACAGTGAGGTCCTGTTCCGAAAGTTAAATCAGGATTCTGACACGGAGGGTAGTAATTCAATCTCATGATGGAATCGTTTCCCTGGAAAAACTCTCTGAAGTAGCCTCTGTCAACTCCTAGACTCACCCCTAAAAGCTCCATGATCGTAAGAGAGAGAGTGTTCATGGCTTTACAGTATTCCTGATAAACCTTCCTACGTGAATCAATCTCAAAGATGTTTAATGTCAGAAGATTCATAGCAACATGGCTGATCTAAACAAGAGTCAAGTTCAGTTCGCTTACCCGAATTCTCTGAAATCTTCTCCCATTACATTCGAGAAATATTCTTCAACAATGTTCGAACAACATCGATGCTCATCTGCAAGATATCGAAAAGAAAGTGTTTCCTTCCATGGAAGTTTAGAGGAGAACCTACCAGTGAAGCTACTGGAGTATCCGAAGGAGTCACCGATCTTTCTTTGAGCTCTTTGCTTCTCAGAGAGTTTCATGCCAAAGAACAAGTCCATGTGCTCGTGAGCTTTAGCTACAAGTTGTGAATCGACTCCATGATTAACGACGAGAAAGAAACCATGTTTCCTGCAAGCTTCATTGACAAGTTGACTAGCTTCTGAGACAGCCGAAAGGTCTCCATTTACAAAGCTTCCCAAGTCGATAGGAGGGGTTACAAGTTCTGGAGAATCAAGGCATGGTCTCTCGTGATCGGGCCAAATGAATTGAGATGGTATGTGGGATTGGTATTGAAGAACTGATGCATCAAAAACCAATGTCAGTTGTTTTTGTTGTTCGATTTTGGTTTCATTAGCTTGGTGAGGAGGATCGTAACTATCAGGAGGTAGCGTCATGCCTTGAAGAGCACCAATTGCAATAGAGAATTTGGAAATTATTACTTGTGTTCTTCAGGAGTACTTTGAAGATTTAAAAGAGTGAATGACACTAAGCATGCTCAAAAGGGAGAGGAGAGAAAAGTTAAGGCCGTCCTGATGAGAAGATGGATTTTTTTTTCCTAAACAAATTAAATAAATTTATATAAAGATTCAAATTAAATCAAAAGTAGACAGATAATATATTTTTAATGTATTTAACTGAATATTTATTAATATCATAAGAAGATATTCTATAAAACAATAAAAATTTATGGAAGGAATATCATAATTCCAAAAGTTTTTAATTTGGACTTTTCATTTTTATTTATTTATTTTATAAATAGATTCTCTGATACAGAAGAAAAGAAAATTATATCATTAGTAAAAAAAGAATAAATAGACTTTTTCTTTTTCTTTTAACAAACCAATTTTTTAAAAATCAGATTGAAGGTTTAAGATTTAAAATGTTCAACCAACATTAAACCGTTGTAAAATTGAAATTAAATAAAACTAAAAAAATTTAAAATATGATTGAAAGAGATTTTCCTTTTTTATTAAGAATTTAAATTTTAATTGAAAAATATATTATTAAATAAAAATTGAATGATTTGTTTAGTTTATAAGAACTTATTAATTAACAAAAATTGATTAATTAATTAATAAATTGATCAGTTTTTAACAAGAGGAGTTGTCTGAAAAGTAAAAAACCGAACAAAAAAATTGGGCAGTTTAAAAATTTTATCGTTGAATCGATCGAACTGGTTGATTTTTTTAATCATTATAAAAAACTATTAAACCAAGTCTTAAAGCTTAATATTTATTTATTACAAAGAAAAAACCATTAATGTATAGAAATTTAGTAATCAATTGAAAGCTGAGCAGTCCACATTGTAATTGCTTCAATCATTATCTATATTATTGCTCCTTATTAATATTTTCTAAAATGATGCCCATTAGAAAATTAATATACATAACCCCACATCTTATATTTGTGTCACATTTTCTACTTAGGTGACAATACATTATAATTTATGTCATTTTATCAGAGAATTAGGTCACAGATGATTCACCAATGCCATGTAAAAACGAAAGAAACAACAAAGATTAGTACAACCAAGTTATGTTAATCCATTTAAAAGAGTGTTTTAAAAAACTAAATGTCCCTTTGTTCACTCTAATCGCTATCTAAGAATTCCCTAATCATGTACATTATACAGCTTGAGGAACTACTTAATTATATGCTTAAAGTCATCATTAGGTAATGTATTATTGTCCTGGTTTTAAGTTGTATACCTTAATTTCTATGTTTTATACAAGGGATATCATATTATAAAGTCATCAATCTTTTGAGATTTTTTCCATTTAGTACAAATTTTTTTAATTAAATGACTAATCTTTTATATCGTTTATAACTTCGTTCAAAGATTAGTTTTGTTATAGAGTAGATAATGAGTTCAGAGGACTAACATTATGGCGGCAGAACGCGCGCCAGATTAACAAAGTAATCGAGCATTAGTATTACTCAAAACCAAGTAATGAAAACATTACGTATTCAATTATAGCATCTTACCAAACAATACTTTTCATTCCATGCCTGTACCCTTTTTTTCATACCTACTAAACAAGTACACCCTAACTACAAACTAATCATCTCTATGGACTAAAACATCCATCCTATAACTTCTTTTGCGCATCAGGTTAGGTGTTTTAGTTCACGTGAGTGACTAATTGATAATTAAATTTTCATATGGACGCTTACATGACAACAACAACACCCAGTAGAAATCTTACTGAGACGCAGAATTTAGGAAACTTCAACAGTACGTAACCTTACTCCTAATTAGTAAAAATGTTGTTTCAAAATAGATACCTATATGATATAGATAAAAAATATTTATTTATGAAATTAACAAAATACTAATAAAATTAACACTTTAAACTAAGTTACTGAGGTTATTTTGCTGATCTGACTTATAAAATCTTTTTTATTTATGACATGTCGGCATTCACGTGAAAAATTAACTACAAACTAATCATCTATATGGACTAAAACATCATTCATATAACTTTTTTTGCGCATTAGGTTAGGTGTTTTAGTCCTAGTGAGTGACTAGTTAATAATTAATTTTTCACGCGGACGCCTACATGTCAACAACATCTAGTAAACATCTCGTTAAGACGCAAAGTTTAGAAAAGTCCAATAATACGCAACCTTATCTTTAACTAGTAAAGATGTTGTTTCCAAATAGATACTTTTATGTCACAGATAAAAAAGATTTATTTATCAAATTAACAAAATTACAATAAAATTGACCTTTCGAATTGACTTGTTAAGGTTATAACAAGTTAATCGTTTAATTGAAAATTTTAAAAACTTAAAACACTAAATTGGAAAATTTTCAAAAAGTTTAGAACTTTAAGATATGTTATTTCTTTATATAATAGATTTAAAAAAGGACTAAATTTATAAAAATTAGTTCAATTACACTTATTATATGGCTTTGATTCAATAATTGATTAGATTATTTATTTAAATATATTATTTGTTACTACCATATAATTTGAATATGTTTTCTAAATTATGAATTTTATTTAAAATATATAATTTATAAGCTAGCAGTGTATTCGAGAATTTATTAAATACACATTTAAAAACAACTATATATTTTTTTATTATAGAAATTTTAAAAAATTGGAATAATTAAGTATATAGTTGTATAAAATAAGAAATTCATTTTTAATTATACATAACCCATAAATGAAAAATGGGCTCAAACCCAAAAGATGTTCAGATAAGATTGGACGAATCCAAAACCCAGAAGCTGTAGCTAGCGCCCATATAACTATAAGTTAATAAGCAGATACAACAATCCCAGCGTGCTTGCTTCTCATCTGAACTTGAAATAAATTGACGGTAAAATCAAATTTAGGCTAAAAGAAATATAATTTTTCTGTAATTTGATAAATTTTAGAAAAATGAATTTTCTAAAAAATTCTATCATATTTTTTATTTTTAAAAAAACTTCTCTTATGATTCGGTTAAAAAATAAAACATGCCTTTTAGGGATGGTCGAGTTGGTAGCGTAAGAAGCATGAGACCAATAAGTCTTGTGTTTAAATCTCCCTACTTACGCTCTCTTGATCGAGACTGTCATACAAGGTTTGCCTAGTGCAAAATACTCGATTGGTGTGATTTGTAGACTGTTGCGTCAATCCAAAAGTTTACCCATGCGTATCTAAAAGATAGCGACTGTGAGTTTCTTCGTTTAAAAAAGGAAATGTGGATTAATTAAATGTCGTTTCTATGATATTTCAGCTGATCTCTTTATTATTATTTTGATTCAAATGTAATTAATTCGGTTCAATTTTAAGAGTCGAGTTGAATTTTTATATAAACATCATTTAATTGATGTAAGTAAGATGTTCATAATATATGTATTTCGACATTTATAACCAAAATTTTAAAAAACGATTTTAAAATTTTAAAATTAAAATGTTCTTTTGATGATTTAAAAATTATAAGATTTTTGAAAAATTATGTAAACTCCATGAAAAATCTATTTCTTTTATCCTGAAAATTAGGTAACATTGGACCAAATTTGACACATTCGAGGATAAGGAAATCCAGTAAGCACACGTCACCGTCACATTCAATCCGAAGTCCCACGTCACATACATGCACGGAACACATTTCACATAAACACATGGCCTTTGTATTTGAACAGTAACTTACAATGTGTTCTGAATCTTCTGATCGAATCGAACCAACATGGCTACTTCAAGTTCTGTGCCTTTTGATTCAAGGCGTTTGCTCATAGGACTCTTGATGGTCATGATTTCGGCGCACATAAGCGGTTCAGATCGTCCAAAACACCGATTTCACGGTGTGAGTGTGTATACTCAGGAACACCTCCCCACACCGAATAAAAACCGCAGTGAAGCACTAACTTGCCAGTTACGTTTGTGGTCTCAATCGACATGACGCCGGAAATCACCATCGTCGAAAAAGATGCACCTGCCGGAGACCAGCGTCTCTTCACCGTGAACTTCTTTGGCACTCCAATCTCCGTAACCGTTACCTCTGCCGCCTCCGTCGTACGGGAATGGATACACTCCACTCTTTACTTCCGTCGCTACCAGCTCGGACGCCTCGTCGTCGGCATGGGCGTCCAGTGGAACCCGAGCAACGGAGACGATCCTCCGGCGGACACTCTCCAGCTCTGCGTAGGAACGCGATGCCTCATCGTCCAGCTCTGTCACTGCGACACC
>JAOSBP010000009.1:21454554-21465787 GCA_027563825.1 Erythroxylum mucronatum
AAGGTACACATGGTTTCTGCTTCCTAGAGTTGTATGAGACATCACATCCAAAGCCCTCAAGCCTTTTAGCAACCTCACTGCCTATTTTCCCCAATCCTACAATTCCTACTCGCTTTCCCCTCAGCTGAAAACAAAACACACTCTGATCAACCATATCATGGCAATTATGTTTCAATTAAGATTTCAATCATAATCTGCAATGGAATTGATTGTAATTAACCCTTAAGCTGCAATTAGGAGATCTTCACAGTTTTAGAAATTTAATGAACTTGAATTTATAATTATAAATATTTTAAAAATCGAACTAAAATAAATTCGGTAAGATAAAAAATTTAAGAATTTACATCGAAATAATATTTAAAAAATCATTTTTAACTTAAAATTTAATTAAAAATATTTAGCAAAAATCAATTAATTAATAAAAATAATCGATTAAGTAATATATTTTTATCAATAAAATTATTAAAATAAATTTAACTATTTAATTTTTTAATCATATATAATTAATTGATAATACAAACCTTGAAACCAAGAGGATAGCCACAGTCCCCGTTAGTGGACCACAGCCCTTGCTTCACACGGCGTTTGCTCGCAGATATATTCCTCATGACGTCGATCAACAATCCGACGGCTAGATCGGCGACGTCAGCTGAGTACACGGTACCGGAGTTGGTGACTTTGATTCCACGGCGGCGACACTCGGGGAGGTCGATTTGATCGAGTCCGGCGCTCGTGGTGACCACCACGCCCACATTAGGGAGGTGGTTGAGGATATCGACGGTGACGGGATCGTTGACGGAGGAGAGGATGGCTTGTACAGAGTGGGCATGAGTGGTCAAGAACTGATGGAGAGGAAGGGAAGACTCGTAGGCTTTCAAGTAGCGGAATTTGTTGGAAGTAAATGAATCTTCACCGTACAATGCGAACAGCGGCGACTTCTTCATAAGCAAGACCTCCGGGAGGTGTTCGGGTACCGAGATCTCAGTTTCCGACATTCTCTTTGGACAAGTTTGAGATGTGGTGTCAAAAATATATCTAATTATATTACCAAAAATTTTAAATAATTATTAGTGTTATTATATCAAATACAATTTTAATTTATTTTTAGTTTATTATTATTAATCATAGATGTTTTTTTAAAAATATAACAAAATTGGAAAGATATTTTAGTATTAAGTATCTTTTTCATGCGAGGTTCTATTTATACTTTTTTTTACATTTTTAACTTTGATTTTTAAATAAAAATACATTTAATTAAAATTTCTAATAAAATTAAAAATAATTTTGAAGTTAGTATATCAATTAATTAATTCGATCTTAAAAAAACAATAAAATTACCAATAAGAAAAAAAACATAAATCAGATATTTGTTTTGATAGATCTATTTAATGAATATTGGATGTTAAATTAAACTTATAATACATACTTTTAAAATCAAATCGAGAGTTAAACTGGTAATATAATATTTAAGGCTTAAAAAGTTTAATCGGTATTAAACTGTTATAAAATTAGTTAAAAATTGACCATTATAAAGCAAGAAAATATTATTACGAAGAAGATTGGTATTGTAAACAATCTGACACACATGTTGACAAAGCCTCTATCTATGAACAAGTTCAAACATTGCTTGGACTTGATCGGAATACTCAAATCATGATAAATGTCTTAGATGGGCAATGATGAAGATAATTAAAGGAATTTTTCACAAAATCCCAATTTTAAAACAAGGTGAAAATTTGTTATATGCGTTTTGAAATTGTTGAAGTTGACAACTTTCATTTCAAAGATAGTAAGCTCTTCCCCATTCTTTTTCCAATGTTTGGTAACTAAACAAATCTTTGAATGTTTGTCAAAGATTTGCTTTTTGACAAATGTTACATTCCTTTGCCTGTAAAAGGATAGCCATTGTATTTTTGAAAGTGATGAAGCATATGCAGAGTGAATAACAAAGTGTAAAGAGAGTTAAGGTATTTTGAAAGAAAATATTCTAAGTAAAATCTTGTGATTTTGGTGTAATTGGGATAAAGTGTTGAGAGAAAATTATTGAGTGTTTTGTATTTTTTTCTTAGTAAAATCTCTTTGATTGTTTTCGTCCGTGGACGTAGTTCATCTCAAAGGGGTGAACCACTTAAATTTCTTGTGTCTTATTTTTCCCATGTTTTTTTCCTCTACTTGTTGCTCCATTACTCCATTCAACTTTTCTACGATCCTATACTCTTCACAACAAATTGGTATCAGAGCTTGGTGAGAAAATTACGACAAATTTTTTAGCACAATCTGTTCGATTTTCTGGCGACGACAGTAAAAGTTGATGAATAGTAAAATAGTAACTAAGAAAGGTGATAACTATTCGTGTATTTATTTTGAATTAAACACTGCAGCAGAGCTATAGTAACTGGTACTATTCATGTATATTGTACTATTCATATATACAAATATAATACCATTCATACGTACAAATACGATATTATTCATACATACAGGTACTATTCACGTGTAATAGGGGAGCAAAATTATGTTTGTGATTAGAAGTTTTGTTTGAAGATGGAAACAACAAGATTTGATTTTGAGATGTTCGACCGCAACACCAACTTTGCCTTGTGGAAAGTCAAGATGCATGCAATCCTAACACAAAATGGTATGCAGAAGGCCTTGTTAGGAAAGGATGTCTTATCAGGTGAATTAATTGACACCCAAAAGCTAGACATGGATGAAAAATCTATGGCAGCCTGTAACATCCCACCCCTAATGGGAAGGGTAAAATAGTAATTTGGAAAGGGCCGAGAGTGTCTAGTACTGTGTGGCAATATTCATGCATGCCGTTACACGGGTTGTGGTATATTAAATGGCTAAATACTGTTGAGTGTTTTGTTTATGACTGAAAATACAATTAAAGCGGGCCCAAATTGTTTACTGATTTCTGCACATATGATTATGTTCAAACAAAAATTTATACTGAATTTTTGACTGTATCTTACTGCTCTAACATATCACTCTCGTGAGGCACAGACTCGAATATCACCCACGATATCGGGTTCGGGTCTTGCGGGAGTGGGGTGCTACACAGCCATTCACTTAAGCCTTTCAAATGAAGTCTTATATGAAGTTATTCACGAGAAGACAGCTGCTTCATTGTAGCGCAAGTTGGAATCTCTACATATGACAGAGTCTTACTAACAAGTTGGTTGCAAAACATTGCTTGTATGTGCTCCGTATGGCAGAAGGTGGTTCACTCAACTCACATGTTGATGATTTTAGTTCAATTCTCATGGATCTCGAAAATATGGACATCAAGTATGATCAAGAAGACCAAGCTCTCATGTTGCTGCACTCCTTACCTCCATCTTATAAGCATTTTCGAGAGACTATTATTTATGGTCGAGAGTCTCTCACATTGGAGGAGGTCAAATCTGCCTTGCTTTCAAAACATAATATTGACAAGGAGTTCATCTTAAACCATAGTAGTCTTGCAGAAGGACTAATTGTCAGAGGAAAACCAACAGACAGAAACTCCAGTAGCAGTAACAGGCACAAGTCAAGATCAAAATCTAAAGTCATAAGCGGATTTTTGTAGAAATTGCAAAAAGAAAAGGCATGTTATAGCTGACTGTTACAAGCTCAAAAATAAGCTAGACCGAGAGAATAATGAAAAGCAAGCCAATGCCAGTGTTGTACAAAAAAAGGAACACGCAGATGTTCTTTTAATGAGTAAAGAAGGATCTAGAACACGAGATGAATGGATCATTGATAGTCCATGCTCATTTCACATGTGTCCCAACAAAGACTGGTTCTAAACCTATGATCCAGTTGATGGTGGAGTTGTATTAAATTTTAATATATTATTTATAAATTATTTTATACGTTTTAGTTGTCAAGTTTACTATTATAAAAGCAATTAAATGTACAAATTTGTTACTACCATGTAATTTAAATATTTTTTTTAATTATGAATTTTATTTAAAATATATAATTTATAAGCTAGTAGTGTATTCGATAATTTATTAAATACAAATTTAAAAAATAACAACTATATTTTTTTATTATAGAAATTTTAAAAATTGGAATAATTATGTATATAGTTGTATAAAATAAGAAATTCATTTTTAATTATACATAACCCATAAATGAAAAATGGGCTCAAACCCAAAAGATGTTCAGATAAGATTGGAATCCAAAACCCAAAATATTTTCTATCATATTTTTTATTTTTTAAAAAATTTATCTTATAATTCTGTTAAACTTGAGTGGCAGGGACTCATCTATCTTTAACCAAAGGTCAGGGGTTCAATCCTTGACTTTAGGTATAGAGCAACCTTAAATCTTTGGGTCAGTTGTCCCTCCCTGTGAGGCGAGGAGATTAGTCATTGGATCCGCCGGTAGATACCCTGGTCTAAGATATAAAAAAAATGACGTTATTCTATTTGATATATTTAGGCTTCGCATTGTATCAAACCAAGCAGCTCGAATATAAATTCAGATTAAAACTCAAAAATTAAAACAAAATTCAAACTTAGCTAGTGTTTAGTCAATGTAAGTCAATCTTATGAACTTCGAGTCAAATAAGACAGAACACGAACCAAAATGTCGTTGTTGAAGAAAATATTCAAATTTGAAATGAATAAATTAAGAGAATTTACAAATTTGTAATGAATAAATTTTGTTTTTAATAATATTCATATAAATTAAATAGGCACCCCTTAGTTTTGCAATTCGAATCTGTCTTTAATTTTGGTCGAATTTAAATTAAAAATAAAAAAATCACTTTTCTTAATTAGTCTTAATTATATGGATCAAGATTAAACTTTTACATAACAAAAAATCAACCAACTCTTGTTGATTTCTAACCATGTCAAACTCAATTTATCATCTCCAAAGCTAAGCCACTTAACAGGATTTTTTTAATATAGCAAATTCTAAGGATTTCTCAACAAGAATTTTATAAAAAAATTAAAGTTTCTTTAATTTCTTATGTACCTAATAAAATATTGCCTTTTGTTTTGAACCCCGTTTCCGGATCTCAACATCGGATATGAGATCATGAAGCTTGAAGTTTTGGCGTAGTGGAAGACTTAGAATTTGGAAGCTAAAAACCATTATGAGGCATAGCTTCGTCGCGGCGAACATATGGGAGAGTAATTCCATAGACCCCTTCAGGTAAAGTTCGTCGTGGCGAACATATGGGAGAAAATCCCATAGACCCTTTTGGGTCAATTACGTTGCAGCGAACAATTGTAACTTCGCTGTGGCAAACCTTAGAAATTACCTTCGCTGAGGCAAACCTTAGAAATTACCACACAAGTACCTTCAGGTCAAGTACGCCACGGCAAACCTTAGAAATTACCTTCGGGTCAAGTACGCCGCGGCTAACCCGCAGGACTAAACCCAGAAAATCCTATGCAAACACAACCTCTCGTCTTCAACATTAACTCTATTAAATGAAACCATAATTTCTCAACATCTATCATCAACTCAATCCTAAAAACAAAATAAACATGAACATAGCCACAAACAGGTTCTCAAAATCTTAATCTCATTTCCAAACCCGAGTACCTTGTGAAAACATGAAAAAATCATAGACAAATCCAAACATATATTTCATTAATATCAAAAAGTAAGGGTTTTACAAAGGTTTAATGGCATTTCAAGCCACAATACATCAGTTGAGTTCATAAACCAAAATGCAAAATACACTTGAACTAGGAAAACTTGAAATGCGACTAAAGCCTTATGTTTACAAAATCTAGCTTAAAATACAAAAAAGATGCAGCTTCAAAGTGATGTCGTAACTCTTGATTACTCGATCTCTTGCTCGTCACCTGTAGATAGGACGAAAGGGGAAGTAAGCTTAAAGCTCGTGGGTAATAATTTTATAATTGGTAATAAGCAAAAACTATTCAAATATTTATTTTCATTGTAAAACTTATATTGAATCATGAAACACATATTTCTCAATTCTCACTTTATCAAACAATTTATAAGCAACATAAATCATTAATTCAACAAACTTGTCAACATATAAGTACATCAAAATGGTTTGGGAGGTCCATAAACAAAACAAAGTAACGCATTCCCATATAATGGTCATGTGTAGTCATGAACAGAACGAACTATCACAATCCCACATAGTGGTTTTGCGTAGTCGTAAATATGAGGGAGTCCTTAAAGGAGCTCCATGCCACAAGCAGGCAGGCGGGAGAAGTCTTTAATCAAAGTGCACTTGACATACAGAATGGACCAAACCAAACCCACATGACATGTATTTCATAACTTGTAAACTTGTTGCCCAAAATGACACATTTTCGAAACATGATTTCATAAACTTGGTATCCTTTCAAAATCATTTTCATTTTTCATTTCATAAATCAATAACATAATTCATATACAAACATGTAGCATATTCTCAAAGCATTCAAAGAGCAATAAATGTATATTTAAAAAGTAGTTGAAATCATTTATTTCCGTCATTTGAAAGAAAACATTAATGGCCTATTACTTAATTATAAAAATGTAACCTACCTTGAATTTCCTTGCTTATACCTTGCTTAAGTGTGCCTCTCCTCTTGCTCCTCTCGCCCTTCTTGATTTCCTTCAACAATGACAAAATCTCATTCAATAGGATTTCAAATTAAGAACCCAAAGAAACTACATTCACTAAAATTGATCCTAGAATAATTAAATCTAAGCATTTCCTAAGCTTTATGAACTAACACCCTTTCAAAAATTCAAAAGATTAAACATAAACTTACCTTGAATCTTCACCAAACAATGAGTTTCTTGGCTCTAATGGGAGCTCTAATCTTCCCCTTTCTTTTTCCTTTCTTGAACAACTTTAAAATCACTCTTTAAAACTAAGAAAAATTGAAATCTAACTTAACTTTCTCTTCTTTTCTCTCCTTCCACGACACTCTCTCTTTTCTCTCTTCAATTTTTTTTCCTTCTCTAAGAACAAGACAACACTTCTTCTACCACTTTTACCCTTAATGAGCATAAAATGTCCACTTTGCTCCTTCCCTCATGCCTTATAGTCCTTATCCTTAAGTGATCTTCTAAAAATACCTTGAACATTCTTATTACCTCAACACTTTAATCCCATTAATCCATGCAATAAATCCTACTAACTTTGACATAATAATTAACTCCAAAATAATTAATCTATCAAAACCTCAAAAATTATTTTAAATCATGCTTAATAAATAAATATTAAAAAAAATTCGAGGTCCAACATTTCTTCTCCTCTTAAAAGAATATCGTCCTTGAAATTCTTACCTGAGTCATTGAAGAGTTGTGAATACTTCTCCTTCATTGCTTCCAAGAGCTCCCATGTGACCTCTTCTAAAGAATGGTTTCTCTACAGGACTTTAACTAGCTGAACTGTCTTGTTCCTGAGGACCTTCTTCTTAGTATCCAAAATCTCCACTAGGGTCTCCTCATAAGTCAAATCATCTCTCAGCTAAACCTCAGTGGCCTAAATGATATGGGAGGGATCTGATCTATGCCTCCTCAATATAGATAACATGAAAGACATCATGTATCTGAGACAATTCCAGTGGCAGTGCCAACCTATAGGCTAGTGGTCCAATCCTTTCAACAATTTCATAAGGACCCCTATATCTCGGGCTCAACTTGCCCTTCTTCCCAAACCTAATTACTCCTTTCCACAGAGATGTCTTAAGAAAAACTTTCTCACCAACTTCATACTCCATCTCCTTTCGGTGTGCATCAGTATAGCTCTTCATTCTATCTTAAGCTGCTTTAAGCCGTTTTTTAACTAAATTGACCTTGACAACTGTCATCTGAAGTAACTCTAGCCCTATCAGTTTCCTTTCTCCTTCCTCATCCCAGCATATTAGAATTCTACATCTTCTTCCATAAAATGCTTCATAAAGAGCCATCTGAATGCTTGAATGGTACAAATTATTGTAAGCAAATTTGATTAATGGCAAATGCTCGTCCTAAGCTCCTTTGAAATCTATCACACATGCCCTGAGCATTCTTTTAAGGGTTCGAATGGTCCTCTCAGATTAAATATCTGTCTGGGGGTGAAAAGCAGTGCTAAAATTCAACTTGGTTCCCAGAGCCTCTTATAAGCTTCCCCATAATCTCGAAGTAAACCGAGGATCTCTGTTAGAAACTATAGAGTTAGGAATTTCATGCAATCTCATTATTTCATCAATATACTTCTTTGCTAGCACATACAGAGAATCAGTCTGTTTAATTGTCAGAAAGCGATTAACAATAACCCATATGACATCATGTTTCCTATTGGTCTTGGGCAAACCCATCAGAAAATCTATGGTTACCCTTTGCCACTTCCACTCAGGAATGAACAATGGCCTTAACTTCCTTAAAGGTGCCTGGTGTTCAGCCTTGACTTGTTGACACTCTAGACACTTACTTGCATATTCTGCTACATCCCTCTTCATGCCTTTCCACCAGAAATGCTCTCTCAAATCTCTGTACATCATGGTGCTACTTTGGTGCATAGCATAAAGCGCATTATGTGCTTCGTCAAGTATCTCATCCTTTACCTCCTTGACATTCGGAATACAAAGTCTATTCCCTACAGTCATGAGTCCATCATCCCTCACTACCACTTCAGACTTCTTGCCATTTTGAATTTCTTCTCGGAGCTTGCTCAAATCCGAATCTTGTGCCTATAACTCCTTTACTTTCTCCCTAAGTATCGGTCTCACTCTGAAATTAGCAAAAATATAATTTGGTTCCTCCTATTTCAAGCTTATCCTAAGCTTAACCATCTCTTCCAATAACGGCAAATAAATGGTCTGAACGTGAGCTATAGAAGATTTCCTACTCAATGCATCCACCACCACATTTGCCTTTCTTGGATTGTATTCAATCAACAGGTCATAATCCTTAAGCAACTCTAACCACCTTCTCTGTCTCAAATTCGGTTCTTTCTGACTCAATAAATACTTTGAACTTTTATGATCCGTAAAAATTCTCATCTGAACCCCATACAAATAATGTCTCCAAATCTTCAAGACAAAAATTACTGCTGCCAATTCCAGATCATGAGTCAGATAATTCAACTCATATGGTTTCAGTTGCCATGAGGCATAAGCTATTACTTTGTCTCCTTGCATCAACACACAACCCAAACTCTTTCTTGAAGCATCACTGTAAACTGTATAACCTTCATCTCCTATAGGTAAAATCAAAATTGGAGCACTTGTTAATCTGTACTTGAGCTCCTCAAAGCTCTTCTGACATTCATCACTCTAGATAAACTTCTTATTCTTCCTCAATAATCTGGTTAGTGGAGCAGCTATCATAGAAAACCCTTTAACAAATCTCCTATAATATCCTGCCAAACCCAGAAAACTTCTCACTTCTACCACTATCTTTGAGGCATGCCAATTCACCACTGCTTCAATTGTCCTCAGATCAACATGCACCCCATCTTTCGATATCACATGTCCAAGGAAAATTACCTCATGAAGCCAAAATTTACATTTGCTGAATTTAGCATAAAGCTCTTTCTCCCTTAGTGTCTGCAACATTATCCTGAGATGTTCCTCTTCGCTCTTGGAATAAACCAGAATGTCATCTATAAATACGATGACAAACTGATCCAGATAATCCCTGAAGACCTTATTCATGAGATCCATAAATGCAACTGGAGCATTAGTCAAACCAAATGGCATGACTAGAAACACATAATGTCCATACCATGTCTTGAAGGCTGTCTTATTTACATCAGACTCCCTAATCCTGAGCTGATCATAACCTGACCTGAGATCAATCTTTAAAAAGACCCTTACTCCTTGCAACTGGTCAAACAAATCATCGATCTGTGGCAGGGGATACTTGTTCTTAATAGTCACCTTGTTGAGTCTCCGGTATTCAATACACATTCGTCATGTTCCATCCTTCTTCTTAACAAATAGAATCGGCTCTCACCATGGTGACGAACTCGACCTTATGTATCCCTTCTCTAATAGTTCTTCCAACTGTTCCTTAAGCTCTTTCAGCTCAGCTGGAGCCATTTTATATAGTGGTATGGAGATGGGTGCTATACCGAGAATCAAGTTGATAGTAAACTTGATTTCTCTCACCGGTGGCAAACCCGGTAAGTCTTCTGGAAACACATCTGAAAGTTCCCTCACTACCGAAAAATCCTCTAACTTCCCTCCATTCACATCAGTGTCCATAACATGTGCCAAGAAGGCTTCACACCTTTTTCTCATTATCCTGTAAGCTAACAAAGCTTAAACAATTCTTGGTGATGGCGCTTTCCTGTCTTCTGAAAATCACCTTCTTATCATTACCAAGATCAAATTCTACTACTTTGAGGCTATAATCCAGCTTCGCATGATATTTCTCCATGGTATCTATTCCCAGTATGACGTCTAGCCCCTTTAGGTCTAAAGACAGTAAATCTACTACCAGTCTAGCACCCTCAATAAGGAGTTCACAACCCCTATACACTTGACTGATTATTACATTCCTCCCTAGAAGAGTACTAACAATTAATAAACTATCAAATGGCACCAAATTCACACCATGTAACGTCATGCTTGCATAAACAAATGAATGCGTGAAGCCAGAATCAATTAAGACATATACTTCAGAATTAAATAACTAAGCCATACCCATGACAACTTCAAGTGTGGGTGCAACTTTCTCTCTGGTCATGGCAAACACCCTTGCCTGTGCCTGACCCCTTAGCCTTCCTGGAGGAATAGCCTTCCTCGCAGCTCCAGAATTGCCGACCTCAGTGACTAGCCTGGTTCCCCCTATTTCTAATCTCCTTAAGGCTTGCAATTGCGGTCCCTCTTACCTTGTTACTTGGGGACGGTCCCTGATCATGTGTCCCTTCCCTCCACATCAAAAACATACTCCAAGAAACTTGAAGCACTCTCCTTTGTGAAACTTCTCACAATGCTCACATTAGGGGTTCGTGTACCTGCTCCTCTTTATCACTCTATTGCCTCCTGCAGTTGAGGCTTGCACTTAAACTGCTCTTGATTACTTGTTCTTAGCAGAGGCACTACTCACCACCTCACTCTGCGTGTGAAATCTTCTCACATTTCTCTCAGGCATTGGAACACTCATTCCCTTCTTGAAAGACTGCTCCCGGTTCTTCCTCTTCCTGCTCACTTCATTTTTTATATTTGGAGTGTAGCATCTACCAACTGCTGGTAGTCACAGAAATTGTGGATCAAGACTTTCTCCTTAATCCCCAAATGAAGACCTCCCTCAAACTTGCAGC